>JARKHS020025948.1:0-113364 GCA_030143305.2 Amblyomma americanum | reverse complement strand
AGCGTTGCACCTGATGTACGAAACGGAGTATAGCGTAGTGAAGCTTTCGCTTCAAAATGGCGTGCACGGCGTGAAGTATGATGCCGTGTCCGAAGGAGCGAATTTAGGAGAGGCCTTTACGTCACAATTTCTGAAGCCGAACGTGAGAACTCCCCTATGCTGCTAGTTGGCCGCTGCCTCAGCACTCTAGCGCATGCGCCGGAGACAACAGACAATTACAGCGTAGCCGTACAGCCGCACGGTAAATACGGTGACGCGTGGCCGTGTCTATCGTTGGCGGGCTTGCCCAGCCACGTTTGCCGTGCGGTAGCAGTTGCCGTAATTACCATGCTTATCGTACGGTGGGGCTGAGGCTATCTAATCTCGTGTTGCATCTGGACGCCGGCAACTGACAGGCGCGCCGATAATGCAGACGGCGCACCTCTGCCCAACGTTACTATTGGCTGCATCATCGGTCAAAGTCTCCCATTAGTCCATCCGAAAACACGTTACTCCCCGTACACTTTTTGTCACGCGGCTCGGACAGCCAGGGCCTCTCCTCAGCTTTCCTTCGTCCGTGCATTATGTACTATGAGGTCTTTAGCTTGGCCAGATGCGGCTTAACCAGGCATTAGTTCTTATTTCAGTACGGCCTCCGGTATTGAATATTGTAGCTATGCTAATTATTTGCGATTGTTTCCTTTACCTGTACAAATGCGTATGGCTTATGCACAAGTATGAAAAGCATGAAAAGCACCGTAATCGGCGTGATAGTTGGCGTCGTTTAATGCATCACAGTAGGGTACTGTTACGAATGATACCTGCATTGAACGGTACGAGTTATGCGCTTAATTATGGTAGGAATCAATAATTGGAAAACAAGCCCGCTGATGAACACGCAGGTATCGGGAAACAAGGTTTTCGGTCCGTAACATGTCACGCCTGGTTATCTGCTGGACCAAACGAGCTGAGTCTATTTTTTTTAAGGAAGAGCTTTTGCAGCGGTCACTGCGCCCTTGCGTCGGTCTTTCACGGTCGAAGTCAGTGGTGCTTATTATTAGGTGGAGTTATAGAGAGGAAAATGGCACACGCATAACGTTAGGAGACAGAAAGGCAGCAGCACGGATTAGATAATCAAACCGAGCTAATGATATTTCAACAGATATGAAGAAGAGAAAATTGATTCACACCGGCTATATGATGCTTGGAATATATCGAAAGTAGTCTGTGAGTATGCCAGGAGTAGGTAAACGACAGCTGTATCTTGCCGGTACTCACCACCTATGGGTAAGAAACGTGGAGGCTAACGACAAGGGTTCAGCTTAAGTTAAGGACAACTCAGCGAGCTATATGGAAAGAAAAATGATAGATGCAACGTTGAGAGAGCGGAAGCGGGCAGAGTAGGTGAGGGAACAAACGAGGGTTAATGACATCCTGGTCGAAATCAAGAAGAAGAAATGGACTTGGGCAGGGCATGTAATGCGAAGGCAAGACAACCGCTGTTCCTTAAGGGTGACGGAGTGGATTCCAAGAGAAGGCAAGCGTAGCAGGGGGCGGCAGAAGGTTAGGTGGGCGGATGAGATTAAGAAGTTTGCGGAGATAGGTGGGCGCAGCTGGCAAAGGACAGGGTTAATTGGAGAGACATGGGAGAGGCCTTTGCTCCTGCAGTGGGCGTATGTCAGGCTGATGACGATGATGACGATGACGATGCGAAGTCGACGAAGGTCCAGACATCTACCGGTAACATAACTGAAGTAGCAGCAAGAGTGTATTAGTGGTCCGCAGCGCGCCAAACAGCAAAAAAACAAAAAGATTGCAGAGATTTCCGTCGCTTTAGACTTGATAGCTGCTTTGCCAGAAAAGATCGCTGTATTGCCCGCCCCGCGTCCCTTCTTTCTCGTATAGGTACTACCTGACAGCGCACTGTTCCTGTAGCACAGTTTTATGCTCATGCAAGCGCTGTTGCACGCTTTGTTGAAAATTCTATCGCGTCACTGAGCTGTGTGCCGTGCTTCGGTGTAGCCTGCGCCACGTGACCGCAATCTACGCAACGTGGCTTGAGGTGGAATGATGAGGGAATGCGCCAGGAATCTAGTAGCTGTTGCGCACAGAATGACCGCGCGGTGCGCACAAGGCTTCGCAACGTCGAGAGTCTATTGCATCATGCTTCGGCTTACTGAGCGCATCTAGTTGGACTAGTTAAGAAAGCTCGCGTTTCATTAATTCCGTCCACGCTTTACTCCAGCCCGATGAGACCTGAACGTTCGCTTGCATCGTCTGGGCACTTGGATAGCTCAAGCTGTTGAGAGGTACAGTCTTGGCCAGAAGTCTTCAGGCCACAGTCTTCAGCTGCAGCGAAATGAATGTCCCAAGAATAATTCATGTAGCGGACCGTTCAAAACACAAGTCACGCAGGAAGCTTGTCTACCGCAAGAAGAAACCTTCTGCTAGCATTTCAAGGTCACTCGGTATTTAATAGTGCCGCAATGGCTCTGTTATGCGGCTGAACCGAAAAGCCCCTGGACTAGACGCTTTTGACCAAGACTGTACATTACGAAGAATGTTTCTGAGTGTACGTCAGCCGCACGATTGCTTCGAGCCTAGAGGGTCAAACAGTTTGGCGGTCGATGTTCATTTACGCCTGCTTACAAGCCCAGCTTTCTTGCACAATTAGTTTTGATGGTAAGGCAACTGTGGGGTATTGTAAGATACTGTCATGAATATACATATTTATGGGAATTCTCTAACCTTCCGAAGCCACAACACCTTGCTTTTAGTTTGTCCTGGGCTGGCACTGAATTGTTAAGAAAGGCATATAAAATCATTGTAGTGCGTTTTTGGCAATAAACAGCAGAAGACTATCGAAGCGTTCCCGAGGAGGGATCGGCGGGTATGTTGACTGTTACGGTGCAGTCAACGACATGCGAAAAAAATGCGTTCATAAACAGCATCCCGTTCAAAAAATGTTGTAGTGATGAATTTTTAGGTGTGATGCATTCTGTTACTCCCCGTATGGTGACAGAAATCTTGTTTGAATATTGGCGAAGCTTCAGCGAGGGGTTGCGCGATTTAGTAAAGCATGACAACTAATGGTTTCGGTGCTTGCATTCGACAATTTCCGCCTCCGCTGCCCGAGCGTATATGGGCCTCGTAAGTGGTAGCGTTGCCTATTTGTATATCAACTCATGCCAGGGCTATTTTAAGCTAACGTGTACATGTTTCCTTTTTGCAGGTGAGTTGCTTCCGTTCCCTCGCGGCATGTCCCGCGGCTGGATTGTTAGCCAGCAGGGAATACCACGAACGCCGGCTGGGCAGCTGTCAAGCAAGTACCACACGTCGCGTTACCTCTGCGCTACTAATTCTGCACTCTAAACACAAAGGAGTAAATAAGGAGTAAGCTGTACTCCCTTGTACAAAAAGGAGTGCGCTAGAGGCCAGCATACTCATTTTTACTCCTGTAACAGGCGTATTCGTGTTCGGAGCGTAGATTCACCCCTGTGCACACGGTGAACTTGTGTTCCGCAGCTAATATAGGCAGGTGCTTCAAAGAAGGTTGATCACTAATTATTTTAGAAATAAGGTTTTTGTGGTAAAGAGAAGTTTTTTTCGGACATAGTACTAGCAGTGTTGGCGGACGTCAAAAAAAAAAAAACAGGCGAATCATTGTAACTAGTTAAGTGATCAACTAAGTAAAAAAATAGTTAACTTTTTAACCATAGCCGACAGGCACGTGCACCAGGTTGCAAACAGAGGATATTTGTAGCCGGTCGTTAGTAATAGCCATATCAGTTTTTGGAATTTCGAAAACGCTGATTGCCCTCGGCGCTGTGACCCGACAACTTTTGGCTGCATTGTGCCAAAATACATGCGCTTTCGAAAAGCATGCAGGCAAAGCAACCTCTCCAGTGCACGTAACTAGTCGAAATAGCCAAATTTAGTCGAACCACAGCTCCAATGGTAGTGACGTTTTTAAAATTCTGAAATATTATTTGGATATTACTAACGACCGGGTACAAATCTTTAACTGCAGTTGGGTGCCTATCAGTAATAGTTACAAAGCTAACTACTTGAATTAAGTTAATCACTTGACTAATTAAAACTATTCGGCTGTTTTTCTGGCGTCCGCCAACTGGTATTGCTATGCCGCAAATAGCTTCTCTTTACCTAAAAAAGCCTATTTTAAAAAATATGTAAAGTCTTAAGTGAAACACCCTATATATGAAGTCCTAAATATGACCGAACATCAAAATTTACTGGACAAAAGGGAAGTAGCGGAGAATCATGTACACATCTTCACCGATTCGCTGGGGCATAGAGCTATACCGTTCATCTAGTACCGCATTTATCAATACACAAGCCTGTTTGCTTATTGTTTGTCTGCTATGTCTCTTTGTTTTGTTTATATTCATTAAATTTTTGTCACTACTGGAGATATCATTTTAAGGATTAACATGAACTGCAAAATGACTGAGTAGTTTACGCTTCTTTTTTCTCTTGAGCTTTACCGTAGCTTTACCGTAGCTAAGATACAAACCTTTTGCACGTGGCTACTGTAAGCTGACTCTCTCGACGTTCTAGGTAGCGTTGTGCGGGATAAAAAAAAGGTGAGCTTTCTCTCTCTCTTGGAAGTTCTATATGTTCGTCATCATCATTCACTTTATCCTTTATTCACGATGAACAACAACGCATGACAGCGCGGTGGACAACAGCTGTCTTCAAGGGAAAAAAGATAGAGCAAGCGATTTGTCAATCAACGACCTACATCCAGTTTTTCACATCTCGTGTCGAAATACCATCCTGCAGTTTCGTCAGCGCAGCTTTATCTAGATTACTCCCCAGAACTCGTTCCACGTCCGCGTATGCATACAACGCCGCGAGGTATCGCGGCGCAATTCCCAAATTTCCTCGCTCGTTGATCGATTCGCCGCCCCTTTTTTTACTTTCGAAACGTCAGCGCTCACATTCTTCTTAACGGCGCGCGCAGTCGTGGGGCGTCGGAACCCGTCTGCAGGGACCGCGCCACGATGCTTCCACGTACTATACGTACGACAGATTTCGACCGAAGCGGTATTCAGCGCAGCGGGCATACGTCTTTATTTGTCATTCCGCGAACGTCGTCAGCGGGGCTGCTCGCGTGATGGAGAGTTGCTATCTATATGCACACCAGCCAGCGCCCGCCGCAACTCGCGCCCCCCGCGCACGCGAACGCGGCGGCGATGCTGTCTTCGTATTGCCCAACGTCTGTCTCCGTGGCTGAGAGACGTGTGCACAGATGGCCGTCTTGGTGTCGGCGTCATGACGGAGCTGTGTGCGTGCGTGCAGCTATATATATAAATATGTATCTCTTTATGGTGTTTTCTTCTGAGAAGCCTTAAAAATTAAGAATTCTGCACTTGGACGGATTTAAAATCATGATTGCGCCCCACCAAGCCTGCTAACAACTGATGGATACGTTGATCGTGGAAAATGGCTGCAAACTGAGTGCGCAAGCACTAATTTCTATTCATTCATTCATTCATTCATTCATTCATTCATTCATTCATTCGTTCATTCATTCATTCATTCATTGTCCTACAGCGCGGTTAGGCAATGCAGTAAGGGGGGATATATTACAAAGCAAGATACAGTCATAAATGTAGCAAATATCACAATGAGCCGCCGCGGTGGCTGAGTGGCTATTGCGCTGGGCTGCCGGCCCGAAAGACGCGGGTTCGATCCCGGCCGCGGTGGTCGCATTTCGATGGAGGCGAAATTCTAGAGGCCCGTGTACTGTGCGATGTCAGTGACGTTAAAGAACCCCAGGTGGTCGAAATTTCCGGAGCCCTTCACTACGGCGTCTCTCAGCCTGAGTTGCTTTGGGACGCTAAACCCCTATCATCATCATCATCATCATCAGCCTTACTACACCCACTGCAGGGCAAAGGCCTCTCCCATGTCTCTCCAATTAACCCTATCCTTTGCCAGCTGCATCCACCCTTTGCCTGCAAACTTCTTAATCTCATCCGCCCACCTAACCTTCTGCCGCCCCCTGCTACGCTTACTTTCTCTTGGAACCCACTCCGTTACCCTTACAGACCAGCGGTTATCCTGCCTTCGCATTACATGCCCTGCCCAAGCCCATTTCTTTCTCTTGATTTCGACCAGGATGTCATCAACCCGTGTTTGTTCCCTCACCCACTCTGCCCGCTTCCGATCTCTTAACGTTACACCTATCATTTTTCTTTCCATGGCTCGCTGCGTTGTCCTTAACTTAAGCTGAACTCTTTTCGTTAGCCTCCACGTTTCTGCCCCGTAGGTGAGTACCGGTAAGATTATGCTGTTGTACACTTTCCTCTTCAGGGAAATTGGTAAACTGCCAATCATGATCTGCGAGAATTTGCCATATGCGCTCCACCCCATTCTTATCCTTCTAGTTATCTCCCTCTCATGATCTGGATCAGCTGTCACTACCTGCCCTAAGTAGACGTATACCGGGACAATTTCTAGGCTCTCGCTGCCAATTGTGAACTGTTGTTCCCTTGCTAGGCTGTTGAACATTACCTTGGTTTTCTGCATGTTAATTTTTAGACCCATCGATCTGCTCTGCCTGTCTAACTCGTTGATCATGATTTGCAGTTCACCTCCTGAGTGACTCAGCAAGGCAATGTCATCAGCAAATCGCAGATTATTTAGATATTCTCCATTTATTCTTATTCCCAACTTTTCCCAATTCAGGCCTCGAAAAACCTCCTGCAAACATGCGGTGAACAGCATTGGCGAGATCGTGTCTCCTTGCCTGACGCCCTTTCTTATTGGAATTTTATTGCTGACTTTATGGAGGACTATAGTAGTTGTGCAGTTGCTATATATATCTTCCAGTATTTTGACATAAGGCTCTTCTACCCCCTGATTACGCAATGCCTGTATGACTGCTGAGGTTTCCACTGAGTCGAATGCTTTCTCGTAATCAATGAAAGCTATATAGAGAGGTAGGTTATATTCTGCGCATTTCTCTATCACCTGATTGATGGTGTGAATATGATCTATTGTGGAATATCCTTTACGAAAGCCTGCCTGATCTTTTGGTTGATTAAAGTCTAACGTTGCCCTGACTCTATTAGCGATTACCTTAGTAAATACTTTGTAGGCAACGGATAGTAAGCTGATCGGCCTGTAATTTTTCAAGTCCTTGGCGTCTCCCTTCTTATGAATTAAGATAATGTTTGCATTTTTCCAAGCTTCTGGTACAGTCGAGGTCATAAGGCATTGCGTATACAGGGTGGCTAGTTTTTCTAGCACGATGTCCCCTCCATCCTTCAACAGATCTGCTGTTACCTGATCCTCCCCAGCTGCTTTTCCCCTTTTCATTGCTTCTAAGGCTTTCTTTACTTCATCTTTCGTTACTGGCGGGATGACGCATTGCTGTGCACTGCTGTCTTTCTCATTAGCGCTCTGATTACATTGGCTACTGTACAGGTCTGTGTAGAACTCTTCGGCTACGTTAACTATCTTATCCATATTGCTAATGACATTGCCCTGCTTGTCTCTTAATGCATACATCTGGTTTTTACCTATGCCTAGTTTCCTTTTCACTGTTTTTAGGCTACCTCCGTTCTTTATAGCATGCTCGATTCTCTCTATATTAAACTTCCTTATGTCGGCTACCTTGCGCTTATTTATTAACTTTGATAGCTCTGTTAGCTCTATTCTATCGGTAGTGTTAGATGCCTTCATGTTTTGGCGCTTCTTAATCAGATCTTTCGTCACCTGAGATAGCTTCCCGGTATCTTTTCGAACTGTCCTACCGCCTACTTCTACTGCGCACTCCGTAATTATTGATGTCAGGTTATCGTGCATTGAATGAACATCAAGATCATCTTCCTCAGTTAAAGCCGAATATCTGTTTTGCAGCGCTATCCTAAACTCCTGTGCTTTCCCTCTTACGGCTAACTCGTTAATGGTCTTCTTCTTCGCTAGCTTCCTCCGTTCCCTCTTCAAGTCTAAGCTAATTCTAGACCTTACCATTCTATGGTCGCTGCAACGCACCCTTCCGAGGACGGCCAAATCCTGAATGATGCCAGGTTTAGCGCACAGTATGAAGTCGATTTCATTTTTAATCTCACCATTGGGGCTCTTCCATGTCCACTTCCTGTTTTCTCGTTTGCGGAAGAAGGTATTCATGATCCGTAAATTATTTCTATCCGCGAATTCGACTAATAACTCTCCCCTGCTATTTCTAGAGCCTATCCCATAGTCACCTACCGCGTGGTCGTCAGCCTGCTTCTTGCCCACCTTCGCATTGAAGTCGCCCATCAGTACAGTGTACTGCGATTTTACTCTATTCATTGCTGATTCTACGTCCTCATAGAAGCTTTCAACGGTCTGGTCATCATGGCTGGATGTGGGTGCGTAGGCCTGCACCACTTTCAGCTTGTACCTCCTATTCAGCCTAATTACTATAGCGGCTACCCTCTCGTTAACACTGTAGAAATCCTCTACGTTGCCGGCTATATCCTTATTAATGAGGAAACCCACACCTAGTTCTCGTCTATCTTCTAACCCGCGATAGCACAATATGTGTCCGTCCTTTAGTGCTGTATACGCCTCACCTGTCCTCCTAACTTCGCTAAGCCCTATCACATCCCATTTAATTCCCGCTATTTCCTCAAACAGCACTGCTAGGCTAGCCTCACTAGCTAAAGTTCTAGCGTTAAACGTTGCCAGGTTCAGATTCCAATGGCGGCCTGTCCGCCCCTATAAACTAAACCTATAAACCCCTATAAACTAAACCAAATATCACAATGCCTCTTGACAATACACGACTGCAGTACACAATTTTTCAACTCAAAACTCGGCAAACACAGGACAGTCATTGACCTTACACACTGCTTTAAAAGAAGTAATAAAAAAAAGAAGCCTCCAAGAGAGATAAAGCCCTAAGTCCCCCCTCCCCCCCTTTTACGCAATAATTAGCGCGTAAGCACTAATCCGATGGGTACCAGCCCCTAGCAAAATCATCCGTTGTCTTTTGCCTTGCTTGTTCGCAGCTGGCCTAGCGCAAGCGCTCCGTTGGTTGGTTGTCCTCAAACAATGCTGGCACATACCCACTACGGGGAAGCGGCCAAGACACTGGCGGTTAATTGCTGGAAACAGGAAAGTTTTGGCGCTCCATTACCGCGGCACTGCCCGCTCATCGTCGTCTTCTGCGCGGCAGAAACCCGTGCTTTCGTACTGATTCGAATGTAGCAAACATTCTCTGTAGTTATTACGTAATTATTCCATATATGAAACATCAATCTGTCTTATATGTGAGAACTCTATTCGAGGCCAGTATGCTAAAGCCCACAGTGAAAAAGGAACGCTTGCTCTGCTTAGACCCGTTGGTCATCCGTCGAGTGCGATTGAAAGCAACTACTCCTGTAGGAAGCGGGAGGGCAAGGGATATAATTCGACTGACTGGCAGCGTTATATCAGTACGGAATGTGTTCTGTATTTGCCCTGATCTCCGAGCACTTGGTTTAGTGAGCTCTTCCGGAGTTGCAGAGCTTTATAGTCGGATACAACTCAAGAACTCAGCGGCTCATCAGAGGACCCCCTTCCAGCCAGTGGCGTCGGCCGATTCTCATGATCCTGCTTGCGTGACAATGCAGGGAGCGGCTCCACAATGGAGAGGGGGATCTATTCCCAACCATAGAGGGAAGCTATTATCCCCTTTCATCTACCGCTCTATGCTTTGTCACACTAGCAGGGTGATTAGTATCGGCCGACGCCATTGGCTGGACTTGTGCCAGTTTTCGTGTTGAGTGGCGGGTGCGGGTGAGGAAAGATTAGGCGGGCTGGGTTTTCCTGCTGTCCTTGTAGTGTTCGGTTACTTTGGTCTTTCGGTTACTTCGGTTTCTGTTCGGTTATTTTGGTTACATTGGTACAAGCCACCCCCGGCCCGGCGCCCGGCTTCTTCTGAGGTGTGTGCTTGGAGGAGGCTCCGCAAACCCAGTTTCGAACAACTCAGCCTGCAAAGGTGGTAACCAGCGCTGACATCAGCGTTCAAAGCGTAACCAGCGGTGACATCAGCGTTCAAACACTGAGGTCCTTCGTCAGAAGCGATTAAGTGTATCACTGCTTTCTAGCTGTCCGACCTTCCTATGACGTTGGATTTGGCCAGGCGTTCGAGGGCGCCCGGATGTTAGCATAGTGCACAGTCTGTGCTGTCGCGGCTATTTCTTTGCAGGATACAGCAAGGAACCGAGGATTTTTTAAAACGGAAATTATGAATGTGACGTTGATACTGCTACAAAAAAAGTGGAGGCTGGCAATGGCGCGGGATGGAGGGCTCGCGCTATAGGCCAGCGGCCATTAAAAATCGTCTCCTTTGCCATCGTTCACCGCGCCTTTTTCTTCCACTGGCCGCCATGTAGCAGTGTGCAAGAATTCTAATCTGAATTTTGAATTCGTTGACAGCTTTTTATGTTCGTTCCTGAGCCCTGCTTAGAACTTTATTTCGGCAAGGACAGAAGCTATAAATGCAGCAATTCGTAAATACCCCAACGAAACACATCCAGTATCCCGGCAGATGTGACGCAATTTCGACTCACGAAACGTTACCATATACTGAGGCGAGGAACCCTGCTGTACGGACAAGTGTCGCAGAAATCGGCCGCACACAGATTCAGCAAAACCAAAGGAACGCAGAAACGAGAGGAAGCGTTTGAAGAAGTACAGGAAAATAACAAATGTAATATAAAAAAGGGGGCCCCAGCCTAAGGAGCAGCACATACGCAACCGCAATAACTGTGCGATGAGACGAGGCCCGAGTAAGTATATGCCACACGCCCCCGGGAGCGTCCAGTGATTGATGATCGGTGCGAGGAGCGAACATGTAGGCGAGTCGGCGGCACCCTGCTCTTAAGACACGTGGTATGTATGTGGAGCAGGGGTGGTAGACACAGAGCCCGTCGTTTTCCCCGGCGTCCGCTCGCGTGAAGAAGAGGGTGTATTTCTTCGAAGCCGCCCCGATGACCCCAATGTGCCGCCTAGCAGCCCGCGCCATGGAACCGGGCCGCGGTCTGGGGTCCAGTTGGCCGCGGGAATACTTAAGCGCCTCCCCAGGACAGAAACGGGAGAAACAGAAGCGGTGGAGATAAAAGCGCTTACATGGGATCTATCTGTGAAGAAAGAAAGAACGGATTGCAGAAAAAAAAATGGAGGAAGCACTTAAGGTTCGCCTTATGGATACGACGCGATAGCTTAATGGGTTACATGGCCGACATTCTTGAACAAAAAATTTAGATATTGGACATTTGTAATCTACTGGCGTGGAAATATTGAAGGTAATGGTCAATTTTTCCAATCTGTAGCAAAAATGTTTCACCACCAATCGCATGGAGCAGTTAAGACTGCCTTATAAAACCAATAGAGAATGCCTTCGACGATAGCAAAAGCGTTAATAGCAAAAGAAAAATGCAAGCCTGTCGACGGGAGATCTGCGGATATATTGATTGTTATAGTGAAATCTTGCATTATACAAAACAATCTGTTTAAAAACTCTTTAAACTCGTTAAAAAAAAGATTTTTTTCCGGAACTGTTGGGTGCGATAACCACATAGGCAGAATTGGTCATCCTCTACTTAACATTCATAGATCCCTGGAAATCCTCATGCCACTTCTGGCGCAATGTTGTTGCTGTTATCCTCATACATGCCCATACAGGGGTATCGGCCAAGAATTGGGGTGCGCAGTGGTGCAGCGGTTAAGCGATGCGCCACTGCCCTGCGATGGCAGGTGCTTCCATCTTTGGGCTTTGTGCGACCCTAGCTCTTCCCGAGCGATCGCCTATCATTAATTTAGCTGCCACCCGCCACGGTGGGCAGTTTCCTCGCTATCCGGGGGCAGGTTGTGATGACACCGCAAGGTCACGTGACCTAGGTGGCTCACCTGCCTCCTACAGGTTGCTCTCGGTGAACCACCTGCGTGAGTGATGCTCGTGATTTTTCGTTCACAACGCCCATGCCGGATTTTCTGGACAGCAGGGCCTTTGACGCTATCCCGTTAATAATACGCATTTAAAGGATCAAGCAGTCTAAGATGATGAATAGTAAATGAACGCCGAGTGGGCTTTCATACACTGTTACGTCATACCGCCATGGACGGCTAGCACGACCTCATTGCTAAGAGCACATTTCATAAGGCGGCGCCTTAAACTATTTAGCCGAGAGGTGCGTTTTCGTAGCAACGTGAGGCGACGATGGCCAGCCTGCGAATGGAATCACCGCAACGTCGTGGCGACTGGCGTAGGCGTTAACGCATAGCGTTCATGCTGAGCAGCTCTCCAGAAAGGATTACTGTCACTGCAATTCAAAAACTTTCAGCGCGCGCAGCCACTCTCTATACAGCATTGGTGGGTGAACGTTCGAATAGAGCGACCGAACGCCCGTTTTCACAACAGCGGTGAGTTGGAGCAGCAAGAAACTTCATGCCTCAAAATATAGCTCGGTACGAAAGCAAGGTTTTGTAGTGGGCATGATAACGTGTGCAAGCACACTTAGTCCGGGCCGTGGGCCGTACTGATTTCGAGAGGTCTGAAGTTTGACAGGAAAACTGTCAGAGAAGTAAAATATGTGATATCAGGATTTAAGTTTGGGGACTTTTTAGAGATGTGCAGCCAGTTATTAGCAGCCTGCATTTTTAATACGATATCACTGGTAGGGCCATGGCGGCGAAAACAGTGCGGCACCGTCATCTGTGTGAAGCCTCCGCCGGCCAACCGTGGTAGGAGGCGTTTAGGGGGAATTCCCGCTCCCCACCTCTTCACCGTATGCCACACACAATAACACGGGCTACAACGAAACGCCGTCTATAACGAAACACCGCCTATAACGAAACACCGGCTATAAT
Source organism: Amblyomma americanum (assembly GCA_030143305.2). Classification (NCBI taxonomy): domain Eukaryota; kingdom Metazoa; phylum Arthropoda; class Arachnida; order Ixodida; family Ixodidae; genus Amblyomma; species Amblyomma americanum. The sequence continues at coordinate 100,515 of JARKHS020025948.1, read as the reverse complement.
AAAACGCCGGCGCTAGCAACTTGGTAACGGCACTTCAGTGACATTGATAGTGATTGGGTTCTAATAATGATATAGTCTGTTACAACTCAACAACGAATCGGCAGATGCCTCTCAAAGGAGGCCCTCCAGCCAATGGCGTGGAAAGATTTTCTAGGCGCCGTGGTTAATCCGATTAAGACCTGGTTATTCCCCATTCATCTGCCACCGCCTGCGATTTCTCGCTAGCAGGTTCAAAAGTGATCAGTCAAATTGGAGAATCGATCGAAACCATTCGGTCGAGGTGCTCCTTTGATTGGAATTTGTCGTTTCCTCTTGAGTTGTATCCTGCCATAGTGGTTCGGTAAAGTTACAAGTAACGGTAGTGGTCGCAGTCTCATCGTGCAATTCGTGGTCCAGTCTGCAAACCGATAGCACAGAGGAAGAGACGGTAGATGTTGAGAAGAATGCTCCCGCGTTTCCTTTTTTATAATAAACGGGATGTTCGCAGAACTTCGTGGACCGTCTCATCCGCGGAAAGCCCGCGTAACACGTCGCAGCTCGCCAGATAAGTCTGTTTGCCACAGTACGATAAGTCTGAGTTTGTCACAGTACCCACCGACTCACTCTCTTCCCTTTCAGCGACAGTCCGTAATGCGAGGGTGAGGGAGTCACATCCCCTCACTTCTAAAAGAATGCGCCTTTCGCGCGTTCGCACAGCAATCTTGGCGACTTATACGAGGAGGTAGTTACGGCAAAAATTGATTATGAACCGTTCTTACGAATAACGACTAGGGATATTTCCGAATAGCATCGTCGACTTCCACTCCGTCTGTTGATATAACTCCACGCGCTGTACACAGACAACCCGCCCGTTGCCACCACCGCTTATGCCGTGCTCGCTAATGGATGGTGACGTCACCGGGAATCGAACGCTCGCAGGGAGACACGAAACAGCGAACGGACGCGCGGCGAAGCAAAAAACAGCCCGCCAGCTGAATCGCAGAGCAGGGCAGGAGACTGAGGCGCTTCCCTGCGCGTCAGAGTCGATGTCGCGGCGATGGTGGCGGAAAAGTTTCCCACTCCAGACGGTGAGCGCGCGCGAGCCGCCTTTCCAGCTGTCGAAAGTTGTGGCCGCTGTTTAGTCCTTTTCGACGCCACCACCGCTCTTCCTCACTTCTGCCAGTGCGTGAATCTGCTGGCCGCTGGCCCTGCGTAGCCGCGGTATATTTATGGAGTCGCCGGCGGGAGCTGCCTGAAGGCGCACTCGGAGTTGCGGTGCCATGTATTGCACTTTAGTCGGACGCAACTCAAGAACGCAGCGGCTTTTCCCCCGTCGAATGACCCCCTTCCAGCCAGTGGCGTTGGCCGATTCACATGACCCTGCTAGCGTGACAATGCAGGGAGCGGCGCCACAATCGAGAGAGGGGCCTGCCGCAGTGGAAGGATCCGGAGTAATTCCGACCTCCTGGGGATATTTAACATGCCAGCCGACGTTAAAGATCCTCAGGTGGTGGAAATTATTCCGGACACTTCCACTACAGCACATCTTTCTTCTTTTTTTCTCTCAGTCCCTACTTTATCTCTTGCCTTACGGCGCGGTTCAGGTGTCGGCCCAGAAGTGAGATATATACCGCGCCATTTCCTTTCCTCAACAACCAATTTTTTTTCTATCCCCGACCATAGAGGCAAGGGATTAACCCCTTTCATCTAACTTTCACTGCTTTGTCACACTGGCAGGGTCATGTGAATCGGCCGACGCCATTGGCTGGAAGGGGGGTCCTTTGACGGGTAAAAGCCGCAGCGTTCTTAAGCTGTATCCGACTACAGGTGCGCACGATGTTATCGCTTACTTGCGATGCATTATTGCTAAATATGAGTTGAAGTAGCTATGGCCTCACGGCTGCCGTCAATGTAACAAGGTTTGCGCTGTGTAGTGATCATACGCTGCACTAAAGAATGACCCGTTGCTGTATCCCAAAGACGAATATACGGCCGCGGTATCGACGACGCCGCTGGTGATGACGCATTGCCGGAGAACTGGTATGCCAGTGTTCTGGTGATCGCGGTCTCTGGTTTACGCTAAGGGTCGTTGCCCTAGCTGACAGTCTGCACAGTTCTCTTCACTGATTTACTATTAGGGCGACAGGGAGGGTTTAAGCGAACATAGACATAGCCGGTGGCGGCAGTCAAGCTGAAATATGAGGCTAAGAACTTTGTAAAGATATGGTGGCCGTGGCGGAGGCGAGGGTTTACTGGAGGTCAGTGGGAAAGGTTTTTGTCCTAGGGTGCATGTAAACGGGATTATGATCATGATAAGCATGTCTGCGACGATGACAGGATGGTTGTATTGCTGCAGGGATCCGCCGCAATCAGACGACAATTACACTGTAAGCAGCGTACAGTCTGGGCGGGCAGCGCACATTTTCCAAACAAAAATTGGAGGACGCTTAAGCTTCGCCTTTAAGAGTGGAACGCGACAGCGTGTTGCAACACTGCCAGGGAGTCCACGGAACGCCACCGCCCGTTCGCCGCGAGCCTTGCCCGTTAGACAAATCGCTCTGCTAGGTACGGTGAAACGGACGCGCGGAGCGACAAACCACGTAGAAGCGCTGCCAGGCGCCTTGCCGAAACTCGCGGGACTCAAGTTGCAATCTCAATTCGTCGGCACATAGTTCTCGACAAACCTCATGCCACGAACGCCAGCATAGCTTCCGCGCCGTACGAACGGGCAGCAAGCCGCAAGACTCGTGGTGAACGTGCTTTGGATGTGCGCTGCGTTGTTCGCCGCTCACCGCGTGATTCCTGCGTGCCCGCACGGCCCCACTGCGCCCGAACGAGACGAGCGGGAGGCGCTAGTGCTCCTGTATATGCTCCTCCCTGCGGGAGCCTATACAGGAACACTAGGAGGCGCTGCCGTCGCGCGCCATCTGTTGGGGCAGTGGCGTACATTGCGAGGAGGAGGAGGAGGAGGAATTTTTCGCTCACGGCCGACGCCGCCGACGACACCACCTTTTCTGCGACACGGGGCCCTCAACGCTGTCGCGTTAAAAAGGAGAATTTCTTGCAAGCCCGAGAGCGCGTCCTTGCTATCAGAATCAGTCACGAAAAGCCCGCAAATAATTCCGTGGTGCTGTTGGTTTCGACATGGGAGCCTGTCCTGTCCAGGGATTAAAAGGTGGCATCCCAATGGCTATTTGTCAACCGTAGCCATGCAGACCTTATGATTTCCAAGCCTGCCGGTTTATTGGCTATTCGTAAATCATGGGCGGATTCGTAACTAATGGGAGTAGAAAGCGGGAGGGGGGTGGCGGCACCCCCCTCAGCGAGAGACTTTCGATGGTAAAATCACGAAAACCTCAATTTTCTGTCGAAGAAAGCAAAACCGGTACATTTCGCATATAGGACCACTTTCGCGAAGAATCATCGATTAATCCGGCCGTGTTCTAGTTCCCCTTTGTTGTTGTTGTTGGCTGCATAAAAATGCCGCTTTCTGCATTTGTGTCAGGTCACTCTTACCTTCTATTTCTTTTTTATCTGTCACACGCCGACATTGTTCTCACTGCAGTTCTTGCTGCTATCTGATATGGAAGGTTCGGCTTTTGCGCCTGGCTTTTGTTTCGTTTTCTTGCTACCTAGTTTCCGTTCTGCTATATTCAGGTTAATACTCTGTAATTTTTCGTTAATGTTACCGACGCGCTGTACATTCCGTCTGTGCTTTTAAATGTGTTTAATCCACTTTTTCCCATTTAATATGTCCCCTCAAATATCACCTTCGCCTCACAGATTTATGTTAATGAAAAACATCAGAAAGCACTCAGGCTTAGCGTAAAGCACCTGTAAAGCGTTTAACTATGACGCCATCCGCGTTCACCGGAGCCGCAGTACGGCCACTCCAGTGGCACGTATGTTCTTCCCCTTTTTTCCCCTTTTTTCTCGCCCGCTTTTCTCCAGGCCAAATGCTCTTCCTTCGCCACCGCAGCTGCCTTTCCGGCGCACGTTCCGAAATCGGGGCGCGTGGTCGAAATGTCCCCGCTCTCCTCCATCTCCCTTTCCTCCAGCGCCTTCCCCATTTAGGGAGAGGAGCGGGAAGCAGGGAAGAGCGAGATGAAGAGAGGGAGGAAAGAGCACAAAGAGGGACAGCCCGGAAGAGAAGGGAGGGGTTGCCTCGAGAAAAGAGATAGGCATGGCCGGCGGCGTTGCCGGAAGCGGGGCGTAATGGCTTTTAAATGTTTTCCGGCACGCGGCCGCCCACCTCCTCCCTTGTCGGGACCCGGGGGGAGAGAGGAGTTGCGCCAGAGAAGACCAGATAAGGGGGAATGAAATGGAGCGCAGAGAAGAGCGCCTCACTGCGACACGCGGAGACAGCTGGCTGAGAGGAGGGAGAAAATTAGGGAAAGAAAGTGAACTGCAGAGCAGGCCAGACAGGCTCCGAATGACAAAACGGGATAGCAGGACGCGCTGGGAAGATTGATGCACTTAGAAGAGCAAATGGGTGGACGGACAAATTCGTTTTCTCTCACAGTGCGTATAAAGACGCGGGACCTTTGCACTGCAGGCCTGGTGTGGTAGGCTGTAGTTAGCAGAACTTGCGCCCGTCACTTCAGCGGCCAATACATTGTTGATGAGTTCACTATAAGGATGTCAGTAAAGGAAATGAACTGCACGCGTGGGTGCCTACGTCGTTCTGTAAGCGTAAACGAATTAAGGAGTGGTGATAACATTATCCGGGGGCGTATTTGCTAGCGTTTCTTTACATGATTAGTTTTCTTCCCTTTCTGCCATTGGAAAGTTCCGCGTTTCATAACGAAGCCGGCGAATGACGTAGCTTGATTGACGTCAACAGCGACGTCATGGACGGTAGCAGCCAATGGTCAAATAGCCAGTGAATGGATTAGGAAAACAGCCGTTATAAAATAAGTCCCCATAAGCTGGATCCACGAAGCCTTGCTTACCTAAGTGCGGATCACGCTTGTTCAACGTGATCTTGATGTGAATGAATGAATGAATTCAATAAACAGCCTATGTCCGGGTCGTGAAGAATTTCAAGGGCTATTCAGCCGCCAAATCTCGCCATGCATGCTTCTACGCAAAAGAATTCGAGTCGAAAAATACAACAGAACCATATCAAGAATACGACAAAATGTTTTGTAGTTTTGTCGTAACCACAGAGTTTGCTATTGTTTTGTAATATTTTTCTGCAGTACTTTTCTGTAATCTGTAGGTCTATAGTACTTTTCTGTGGCAACTACACACAATTATGTTGTAAAGTGCTATAAAAATTGCTGCTGTTACTACACGTTTTTCTTCAAACCATTGCAGAAAATCTGTTGCGAAGACAGAATCTTTCCTGTTTGTGTTTTTCGACCGGGGTTGACAGGAATAACAGGCTGGAAAGCTTTGTGTTAGTGACCACATACAAATACTGTCGGGCTAGTCAGTAGACGAATCCCGCTAACTGATGTGGGGCGAGCGCTATGTGGATGCCTGCGCTTTATTCCAACATGTTATGCAGCGCACTCTGAGGGGAGAGTGTCTTCAGGTCTTTCTGCGAGGCAGTGATATCTAAATAATTTTCTCCTTGATGTTCTTGCGTTGTGTTTTATGTTTTAAGTGAAAATACGCAGTTTAACTCACGCGAAGTCTCAGAGTAATGTCATTGAGCAAGTTCGGATCTGGAAGATGTTTTTCATCTCTTTACTTCATCAACAAAATTTCCCCCCTCGACTCCATCAATAAAGAGACGAAAAAGCCACAACTTATGTGGTTTTTTACGTGTGAAATTTGATTTTTGAATTTGCGAATCATTAGCGTGGAAATCTGTTTTCGGAACGGCAAGCGCGTCAAATCCCTCGTCGATTTGTGTGCCTCTCGTCCCGTCTTGTTCGCGCAGTTTATACCCTTTCCGTTCTTCTGTATGCGTAGTTATTCACAAATTCCCATAAACGCCATTGCTGTCTTATTTCCTTTCTTACTTCAAATAATCTGTTTTACATTACTTTCACCTCCGCTTACTTACTTGATATCTAGGCACCGCAGTTTAAGTCGTTTAACTATTCAGGCACCTCTTCAATGCGGAATAACCTTCATATTTCCCCTTATCTTTTTTTCTTCTCACACGCGAGCTGTCGCCTTCATAAAACTCGGAGAGAGTGTGTGCGCGCATTCTTCTATCCCTTTGCTTCGGCCCCTTTTCAAATGTCTAAAACTGTTCCCACAGTGTCGCAGCACTTCCTTTTACCCTTTACTGCTCGCTCAACCATCCAAGTTCTCCCCATCCTTTATAGTTGCAGTGCACTGCTTCCCGCACTGGGTTCCCTATTTTTCTTTACTTTCGTCCTCCCTATTTGGCGCCACGCCCTGCGGCGGCGGCGGTCCCCGACTTTGGCGCCGCTCTTATCAGCCTTCCCGCTTCGCGCCCTTTTTTTCCCGCCCTTTTTCGTCACCCGCCGAACACCGCGGGAGGGGTGCAGCACTCCGGATTCGATCGGGAACCCCGGGCAGCCAGGCGGGCGTGGAAGCGTCAGCGCGAAAGAACCGGTTTCGTCCTTTTCCTTCTTTCCCCATCGCTTCCTTCCGTTCTTCCCTCTACTGGGAGAGAAAAATCTTTGTCCTTCTTTTTTCCCTCCTCTCCCTTCTTGCCAAGTTTTTTGGGGAAAACTTTCCCCTTGGAGGCGAGAGTCGATACGGGGTTCAACCCTGCTCTTTCCCACTCTTCCCTGCGACCTTGGAATAAGCCGGGTCCGCCAAGTCAGCGTGGCGTTCGCCCTCGCCGCTTTCTGCGTGTGCACTGCTGAAGGTTGTGCCCGCCGTTCTCGGAAACAGAAAGACAGCTGCTGGGGATGGTCTCTCTCTTCCGGTTCCCCGGATGTCTCCATGAGGGAAGAAAATCGTCCCCGCCTTGTATTCCAATTAACCGCGTGAACGGGTTACTCCCGAATCGAGCTGCCGTCCTTCCCCATTTCTGCTCCGGGCTCCCTTGCAGTTAGCATGGCTCCCAATTTGCCTCGCGCGCTATCTCGCTCCACTTTGGTTCGTGCCCCGCTTTTATTTCATTTTGTTCTCCAGCTTTCCGAAAATAATGCTTTTGCCAGAGCCTATCCTCTGGGGCTTTTTAGTAATGAAGACAGAGTGCTGCTGGCCCGTTTCGTAATTTTATACCGAACGAGGAATTTGTCAGTTTCTCTGTGTTCTGTGATGCGTGTTGGGAAGATTGAATAATCTACGACGCAGTTTCTGACTTACGGCCTGACCTAGCACACATGAAGTCACAAAAAAAGCTTTTCTCACTCTATTGTTTCGTTTGTTTTGATTTTGCTCTTGCATTGACGACGCTTTGAGAAAATTTCGCTCATGCACTTGCTGGGACATGATTTGAGCACTGTGCTGATGGCATGTCCTTGGCCAACACGCAAAACATTTCGGCTACGGGCCAGTCTTTGAACTATTATCATGGCAATGCATTCGCGCCTTACATAGTTCACGTCTGGCAGTAGGGTGCGTTTAGTTCGAACCGTTTCTTTCTACAGCCTCGATAAAAAGTTTTCAGTTCACACGGTTTTCTTTTTGGCAGTGTAGCTGTCAGTTGAGGGACACCAGACATAAAAAAATAATAGGAGAGGAACGAAGGCTGTTGGCCCCATTCCTCTGAACACTTCCAGCTTGGGGACTGGCGTAAGTACAGGGTTGGTCAATAGTTCCCAGGCCACGGCATCTGCTTCCCATCGGTATATCCTGGCACTTAAGATGACGATGAAGTTATCAACGTTCTCAGAGGTTAGGACGATACTACTTCTACATTGTACATATATATTGAGCTTGGGGGGGGGGGGGGGGGGGGGGGTTGTCGTAACTGCTCGACTGTACAGCTTGAAAGCAGGCACTGTGGCCTGGGAACTTTTGACGGGCCCTGTGCTAGCTATAAGGCTGGAAAGCAAACCGGGTGGTCTGAGGACTTTTGACGAACACTGTATACCACGCGCGGCTATGGCGACGCTGATGGGGCTCGAGCGCGCAGCAAGCGTGAATAACGGCCTCCCGGCGCAGCGGTTGCCAGCCGATAAACGCGGCAGCGTCTGTCCCGCTTAGCGCCGCCGCACCGTGACATGCAAACGAGCGGCGGCCGCCGGCTCCGCCGAGAGTGTATATCGCCGCTCCTCATCAGCATTCCGCGGCGGTGGCCTTGCATCCTCGGCGCGTTGCGCCGTTCCTCTTCTGAGCACGCGAGCGGTCTCGTCCGCACGCGCCGACTCCGTCTTGCTCCGCTGCGATCATCTGGCGCCCCCCTCTCTCTCTTCCTCTCTCTCTCCCTTTCTTTCGTGGTACGCCAGGGGATCATGGCCAGCGACTCCTCAGGTCCCTCTCACCGTCGGCACCCAACGGCGGCGCGCCCTCCCGGCGACTACGATCGAGTCACGACGGAGAACGGAAAGGTAGCCGAAACGTCGTCCCCTCCCGGCTCCTTTCCTTTCCTCATTCCGTCGGCATCTTCTTTCATTCTCTTTTTCGCTCTCCTTCAGTGACGCAGGCTTCGCTTCTCGTACGACGATCAGCGCGATGTGGTTTGCCCACGGCTGCGTTTAGGCTAAGGGAAGAGGAAGAAAACAGAAGGGTTAAGGCAGTGAGATTACCCAGGCATAACGTTAGTCCGGTTGCCGACTCTACACGTGACCAATGAAATGGAAAGAGGGGTGAGGGGAAAGGTCAAGCACATCGCTCTCGGTGTCGTCCGATAAAAAATTTAAAAAGTACTCTGTGTCTTCCTGTGTGCTACCTTCTGTTCTTCGGCGCACGTAATAACGATGTGGGCTTGCCCGTGCGGCCTAACGGCCTTGAAACGCGCAATGCTTTTGTTCCGGCGCCTGAGGTCTCTGTGCGCGTGGGTGTGTGAGCAGCCTTGAGATAACTTCTCGACGCGCGGGTTCGCTGGCGATGTGCACCGCGTTTACTCGAGAGCGGCTCACCCGATGAGAAACAGGGTGCGCCGGAAACCGGATGTGCGCGAGCTGGCAGTTCCGGTGTTCCGAAAGAAACAAGCTGAGACCGCCCGCATCGGCCTCAAGGTTCTCGATCACTGCAATGGTTATGATTACTTTGTGTGTGCAATGTATGTACAGGCGCGGATATGCCCTAGTTCCTTCCGATTGTTCCAGGTGTCTTGCCTTTCTGCGCATATCGTGTTTGGAGCTCCGCAGCGTATCGTCGCGTTTTCTCCCCTCTTTACATCCTTTCTCTCCCATCTCCTTTTTGGGGCAGCCAGCGCCTGTGCCGCTTGGGTGGCTGTTGGAAGCCTACCCCAAATTCCCTCTTCGTGTGTCTGTGTAAGCGTTATCACACCAAACGACAATTAACCAAAACAGACAAGTAAGCACACATAAAAATTTATGTACAGCCTTTGCCAAAAGTAAACAATCCATAAGAGCTGCTGTGACACCAACGGAAGTCCTAACTTTCGGAGGAGCTGGGGGGACAAGAGTTGCTCTCACCTTCTGCAGCCTTTTTGAACGCTGCAGATGATCAACGAGCCACAGAGCACGCATGGCCCGGAAGCAGACACCTTGCGCTCTAAACTTTTGAGAGTGTACTGTGCGATGTCAGTGCACGTTAAAGATCCCCAGGTGGTCGAAATTTTTCCGGAGCCCTCCACTACGGCGTCCCTCATAGCCTGAGTCGCTTTGAGACGTTAAGACCCCCATAAAGACATAAGCTTCAGAGCAAGGATTCATAACAAAAAACTAATTAGTCCATATTGCCGTCTTTTATCAGTTCGTTGCTTACGTTTGTTTTATACAGAGTTAAGAATTTTATCTGCATGCCTTCGTCTTACCTCTGCTCAGTTACAGTTTACATGCGACAGATGAAGTAGCGAAGCCGCACTCGCCATGCAAGTGACAGAAGTCAAATCGTTTTTGACTTCAAAACGGGGCACCAACTCAAGAGAGCCCTTTGAAGGGACACGCACGAATTGAGGGTTCTTGACCGGGATAACTGATTTTCAGTATTAAAAATATTTTAATATTAGGGAGTAACCAGGGAAAAAAAAGGACGGGCGATCATTCCATGTGATGCGACAAATCTACGTTACCAGTATTGGCTTTATATATCGCTTTCCTTTTCATTTTAGCTTTTGCAATCATTGCCTTCCCACTGCATCTGTGAATTCTATTTCGTGGGTCCTTTTTAGCTCCGCTCCTGCGAGGGCTTCTGTTGGGTGGAGGTGGGTGCAGGGTGAAGGTAGGTGGGCAGTGCCTGCAGGCCTTTTGGACGGTGGACCTTCAGTGAGTGGGTGGGTGTGTGGAGGCTCCGAACACACAGAGCACGTTATTTTCGCCGAATGATGACTATTATTCTAACCTAGTAAAAAACCTAACAATCAAAAACCTGGCGCGTGTATCGTTTCGGCTGGTAAGAAAAATCGCACGTGTAACTAAGATGATCAGCACTTATGTCTTGTGATGACCGCCCATAATGCGCAGGTCCACACGGGACGGAGAGGCAAAGAGACACCGTATGGCTCAGTTTAAACAAACAGATATATTCAATAATTACACATGATTAAGATTATACATCAGAGGCTGGGGCGTCCGAGCTTACGTGCCGACGACTTCATGGGGACGATGGAGCGGCTCCGGAGTTGAGCTCGAACGGTTGCTGGCAGAAGCTGCACGCCGTCGGGCTTCGGCGCTGAAGGCCCCCTTGGCGAACGATGTCGTCCTGAGCGTCCTTCTTCCGTACTGCTTGTCGATTTTTATATCCTCTTCTCCCCACACTCCCTAGGGTGAGGACGCCCACGCCGGAGGGGAAGGAGGGGGGCTAGGGCTTTCACTTGGGCGCACAAACATACCACCGCACTTATGGTCTCGCCCCCCCCCCTTACGTGTTGAGTCCGAGGGAAAGAAGGTTGTCTTCGAGGTAGCGCATAGCGTCGGCTGTGGTAAGGCGCGCTCTGGCCCGCTGACAGTTCCCGCGGGTCACCGGCCTCCGTTCTCCATCCATCAACTGACACTCGCTCCTCAAGGTAAGGCCGGGAAAGTGATCCCTTATCCTGGGATGTGCTCGGGAGGGCCGCCCCTGGAACCGCCACGCCAATTGGGGAGGATAAAGCCCGTTTCCCCGCGGCGGCGGCGGCGGGTCCGGTTGGGTCCGGTTGGGCTTAAACCCCTTCGTTCTGGTCGTCACTCTCAAAGAGCATGGCTGGGTAATTGATGATGCCGCTGTCATCTGGGTCTCCGTCTACGCCGCGCCGTCGAACGCGGAACCTCGTAGCCCACACAAGGAACGTCACAGTCTGAAAGAAGCTAAAGCGACCCGTAGCCAGAAAAAAAAAAGGGGGGGGGGGCAGAGGTTGGGAAGTGGGGGGGGGGGGGCAACCCCCTTCCACGGTACATCACGTTACTTCACGTAACCTAGAGCCGGTGCAGGTATAAACTCATGGGAAATCTTCCTTTCGGGCTCACAATCATACAGTTCGTCAGAAAATTTTGCCTTTGTAACAGGTTTTATTTTTCGAAGCTGCCCATATTTTGCTGGATTAGGCAGGAATCAGTTTGTTCAAAATCATCCTTGCGCTATCATCCGGAGTGTCACGTGCGTCAAATCTAACCTTGAGTCACAAAGAAAGGGAAGACACTGACCACGTGCTAAATTTTGGATGAGTACCATACAGGCAGTTTCCGCGTTCGGAAAGTGGTGCCGCGGAGATTCTAGCCCTCGTCTCTTTGTTTGCCGTTCCTACACACATGGCGGGCTGCCGCACGCACAAGAAAGAAATGATAGCCTAATTTGCCGTCGGGGCCTAAATGCTGGTCCGTGCCCCCCCCCCCTTCCCCGCCCTCCGCCCTGCCCCCCTCAGTGAGAAGGGGTCTCTCATTTGGGCTTATTTGGGGGAGCTCTATAGATAGGCCAGGGTAGACCGTCGCTGGCTGGGCTTAGCGGTAGCAGTCCAGACAATGGGAGACAGTGCGTACGGTCACCAGCTGCCATCGGGTGTGTGCGAGGTGCTGCAATTTCGACGTCGTGTGGGCTCAGGAGCTCGAAATACCGGACTGCTGCCCCAATACGCAGGTTGAGGTCGCGCACTGCCGCTATTTGCGCGCGGATTCTTTGCTTGCTCGCAGTTGCGTTCAGCCTTGTTCGTTTCTGTATTGCCGCATGCGCAGGCAAAAATAAAACGGCCTTGGAGGCCGCAAGTGCACAAGGTATGCCACAGGACACGTGAGGTACACCCGTGGCCCCACGTTGTATGGTCACCGTGGCCCACCTTTGCGTTTATCGCCTTTTGATCTTTGTACATCTCGGCCGGGTTACGTTGCACAAAGAAGATGTTATTCAGGGTTATTTTGAGGTTGCGCTAGGTGGTAAAAGTTGTGTAATTTAGCCACTGGGCGCTTTGTTTGTGTGGCCGGTCTTCAGCGACTAACCCAAATATGAGGCGCTGACGAGGTAAACTTCCTACGTAGAGGACCAGGCAGGCTCGCGTATATTCCTAAAATAATCTTTTCTAGAGAACTGGAAGACGCAGATGAAGACACTGCAAAACACGACAGTCTTTTTTTTTTTGCGTAGTGTCTGCGTCCGCTAGTTCGCGACAAAAGGTGTATTTAGGAAGCCATCACCAACTCGCCCAACTTAATGTGTTAACCGCATATGTTGTTTTCTTTTCGAACTGTCGTGTTCTTTATAAGCCATTAAGTCTGCTAATTCTCTCCATTTTATATATATATATATATATATATATATATATATATGTATATATATATATATATATATATATATATATATATATATATATATATATATATATATATATATATATATATATATATATATATATAGACAAGGCAAATGACATGAGGGGCTGGTTTGCCGAACATATTAAGGAAGCCAACAGTCACCGAAACCAAGGTGCATAAGGGAATGTTTTCTATTTTTTTAATTTCTGATGCCAATCAATCGGTTTAAAGAAATTTACTTATAAACCAGCAGGAAAAACAACCATGCCGCCGGTGGGATCCGAACCCACGACCTCCGAATATCGCACCGGACGCGATATTCGGAGTTGTCACCCACTCCGTTCCCTTTTTCTAAAAAAAAGCGCAAAAAACCTAAAGTGATGTTGCAAATAAACAAAGAGGTGCTGTCGACGACCTTTCTTGCGGATATCATGCATGCCAGAAAACACCTGTCCTTCACGACGCACCTAACTAAAAAATGGACAAAATAGCCATAGAGCACGAAACACGTGCACGAACACGGATTCACACACTCGCCTTCGCCTACCTCCTCTTCCCAAAGAACTCACACACACAATTCTTTTAAAGAGTGGAAGCATGCCGAGCATTCTGGGACATCACATTTTTCAGAATTAGTTCAACGTTGTTGTTTTTTTCTGTGAAGTTAGAATTGATGATGAAGTGCCATTTGTGTTTAATGCCACATTCAGAAGATGGCTTCACCATGTGCCACAGAGTTAGAATCCAACACATGTAACTCTAAAAGCAACTTTAGGCCACTATAAAATTGCTAAGCTCCTGCACATTTGTGCTACATATCGCGTAAAATGGTTGTTTGGGCTAGAAGCTTTATGTGAAATATGGGCTTTATAAAATTCTTATCTTGAGTTCTTGCAGCGAAGACGCACTAATTAAAATTTATAGCCATGAAGTAACAGCAAAGTAACGTGCGGTACTTTTTTTCAGTAACGGTAACGCGTTACTTTTCTTTATAGGTAACGTAGGGCGGTAACGCGTTTCTTTTTTCTTAACGTAACGAGTAACGTATTTAGTTACTTTTTTTCTGTAACGCCTACAACACTGCTTATAGTCGCAGAGCTAGTGCGCGTTTGCTTTCATAATAACCGATTTTCATTTTCATTTTATTCGAGGAATTATGCGTTCAACGTGCGCCTTATATCGTCATCACCACGCGTGTCCTGAACACACCGACGGCACGCTGCAAATGTAAAAAAAGAAAAAAAGCTCCCTTTCATACGTCATGTGCAAAGTTGTCGAAGCTAACGCTCTTGTTTGCGCATGCCTGCATCCGCGGCAGAAAAGTGGTGCGGTCCTTGTGGCGAGCGAAACATAGTAAATCCTTCGCCTGCAGGCTCACTAAATGACACATTTGTCACGATCTTGACTAAACTGCACTGTTATTGCTGACGAACACGCTGTCGCTTTCTCAAGCGCTCGTCCACAGAGCAAGCGCGGAGTAACACGCCTCCCTTTATTTTCCCGCGCGTACCACTTCTGTGTATATGACTTCTTGTGCATGTCAGCGTCTCCCCCTGACCTGTGTGCAACTGAGTACCGTCACCGCTTGCATCTGAACTCCATTCTGCCTGCTATCACGTATATCCGCTGCCCCAGCTCAGGTTCTTCAGTATCGATGACAGATGCTCGGGGCTAGCAAAAACTGGGCCTCCTTTCTACTATGTTATAAAAAAAACCGACGTCAAGGACTACGACCGTTTCAGAACCTTACACGAGCGTTGCACCTCGACGTATGAAGCGGCCAAGTCATCGCAACGATATCGCATGCAGCGCGCGCTTCTCATCGTCGTCTGCGTGCGCGGCCCTCACTTTACCCGCGATTATTAGAGAGTCGTCGCGTCGGCGTGATGACGCAACATCCGGTTCCTCTAGCGACGGGGATCGAACGAGAACGCGACGATTACTCCCTCCAACCTGCGGCGGTGGCGGCTGGGAAAGCGGCGTGAAGATGCGGTTCGGTCGGACTCGAACAAACGACCGGGCAGTAATATTAAGCGAGGCGCGATCTCGTTGTGCATGCCGACGTGGGAGCGAGAGACGTTGCGAGGCGCCAGCAGGCATGCGTGTCTGCCGGGGCGGTCTGTGTACAAGCGCTGGGATTCGCCTTGGCGTGCGAATGAGGAGCAGAGGTCGGGGCGGGTGATTATCGGGCTCCATGGCTTCGACGGTGTTCGCTCTCGCCCGGTGTTATTCCGGTTCGTCTCTCTGACTAGTGTGCTAGGCACGTAGCGGGAGGTTATTCTTCCGTGCTTAGCCTGAATGCTTCAGGGAGCAAGGGCGGAAGTGTAACGGAACCCAGTCGAAAAAAAAAAAACGACAGTATACCGTGTCAAAAATATGACAAAATATTTTGTAGTTTTATCGCAACAACAGATTTTCCTGCTGTTTTGCGGTATTCTGCTGTAGTTTTTTTCTGTGATGTTTTTCTGTAGTCTGTAGTTCTTTAGTACTTCTCAGTACTAACTACACAAAATCAGTTGTTAATGCAAAAATCTGTGTTGTTACTACAAGCTTTCGGTCAAAAACATTACAGAAAATCTGTTGTGACAACAGAAATTTGCCTGTTGTGTTTTCCGACTGGGAATGAATATGCGACGCTAGCTAGCCCTGCGTTTTTCGCGGGCAATTCGAAAAATTCGAAGCGAGGTAAAGGTTTGTCTTTTTCTTTTTACATTTTTTTTCTCACAACGCAGAAGCAATAGCTTAGTATACTAATGTACAGTCGTGAGAAATGTGAGAGAGAACAACCCTTTTGCCAAATTTCCAACTCCGAGGTTATATCTGCCCTAAATTTGAGAATGACTTTTGGGTGTTATACGCCAAGAAAAAACTTGTAAGAAAACTTGAAAGCTATGGCTGTCCCTTATAATTATGGAGTAATCAATAAATGAATGATCAAACATAGTTCCCAATCATATTTCTCAAGACTGTACACCTCAACAAAGGAGCGGCAAATGCGCCTCGAAGGACACCCTTCAACCAATGGTGTACGGCGTATTGTCATGACGCCGTAGTCAACCGCACTGCAACTACAAAAATTACGTGCAATGACACGCTAGCGAATGCAATATCATTTACAATGTATTCATGATAATTGGTCGACGTCATTGGTTCGAGGGTCTTCTTTGACTCGGGCATTCGCAGCTGCATTCTTAAGTTGTACCCGCGCATATCGCATATATGTTAGGTTTTGCGGCGCATTAGCGACAGTGGCTGTTATTCACAGGACTAAATACGCCTCCGTTATAAGGCTGCAATAACGACTGCAAGGCTTATGTGTGTCTCTTCTCAAAGTAGTAAGCAGCAGTATAGGTGTTGGCGCGGAGAGGGGGCTGGGAGGAGGCAGAGGTATGCCCGCTTGGAAAAACCATGATAACCGTAAGCGTAAAGCCGGCTCCCTGCCGAAACTCAAAGACGTTGTTTTCAATAACCTCGATGGTTTGCTTTCGAAAGAAACCACTTTTCCGCAGAAGGATATAACACAAGTTACAAGGTGGTGTTTTTTTTTCCTTCAAAACCTGTAGCACTGCCATTTTGACCAGCCACTTATCGAGGGGGAGGAGGCTCTTGAAATACGACTGGAGACGTTTGCCAGGTCACGCACGTGGCATGCCATTCCACAGGATGATAATAAAACACGAAACAATACCCCGTAAACGTACTAATGCCACTTCTCCCACACCGTAACACCTCCTCTTCGGCGAATAAAAATAGGTCACTTTGACCCGAGAGCATCTGTTCCGTCTCTCAGCAAAAGAAACGTACACACAGAAAGGCCGGCCAGCCCAAGTCTCGTTGCTCCGGACCCGTGTCTCTATCAACGGCGATAACGTATGGCCGCCCATTCTTCTTCTTTCGGAATGCCCTCTCCTTCTCTCTCTCACTCTCACTTAATCGAATGAGAAGAGGAGCCGAGTTCACGAGCAGGCACGCGATAAGGCGACCTTGCCGACGCCCATTTTGTCTTCCCGCACGCTCTTCCACGACGCCATCGTCGCTTCTGCCTTTTCTACGCGGCGGCATTGTTTTCACGTCGTCGAAGATGATCCGATTCGTGCCACCATCCGCATCATCGCGGTTGCGCAAGCGAAGAGAAAACGACGAACACGACCTCCGCTTCTCGCTCATCATTACACGATTCGCTGCTATGCGGGCAAGCACGCCTCGGTGACCCCCAGGTAACAAACGAGGCGATTATTGACCACGCACAAAGGGGTTCGAACAGGTACGCCCCATTATGCAAACACCTCGAGCGCGAAAGCGTGCCCGCCTAGAGAAAGGGGACGCGGAAGACGCTACAGCTGTAAGAGCTGCGCGCCGTGAAAGCCTCGCCGTGTTCGTGCTACAGCTAAGCGGCAACGAGCTATCGGCTTCCCAGAGGGTCATCGTCATGACTTGGTGCTGTGGCATTCGCATGCAGCTTGACACCTGACATGCAAGTGAGTTTGATGTGCAGGTGCATGAAGCCTGACGCCCGTCATGTATCGTGCCTGACACGTACCTGATATGCAGGTGACATACGACATGCACCATGATTGATACCTGGTATGTAGGTGACACTTGACGTGCAGGTGCATGTAGCTTGACACCCGACATGTACCGTGCCTGACACGTATACTGGCATGCAGGTGACGCCCGACATGCGCCGTGCTTGACACAAGGCATGCAGATGACTATTGACGTGCAGGTGCATGCAGGTCGACACCCGACATGCACCGTGCCTGACACTTACCTGACATGCAGGTGACGCCGGACATGCACCGTGCTTGACACCTGATATGTAGGTGACAGCTGACGTGCAGGTTCACGCAGCTTGGCACCGGCATGCATCGTGCCTGACACTCACCTGACATGCAGGTGGCGCCCGACATGCACCGTGATTAACACCTGATATGTAGATGACACTTGACAAGCAGGTGCATGTAGCTTGACACCCGACATGTACCGTTCCTGGCACCTACCTGGCATGAACTGTGATTGACACCTGATATGTAGGTGACACTTGACGTGCAGGTGCATGCCGCTAGACAACCGACATGTACCGTGCCTGACATGCCCGTAGTTAACTTCTTGCCCTCCTTCCGATGGTATGGCCGGAATGGGCTGGTCCGTTGCTCCTCGCGAGCGGTGAATGATGATGGCACGCTGGCCGGTGATCGAATATACGGCGGTTAGCGATACGAAGAGCACTTCGGGTCTTCGTCCGCTCGTCCGGCGACACGTTGCTGGTTGGGGCAGCAATTCCAACTTCTCA
Organism: Amblyomma americanum; assembly: GCA_030143305.2. NCBI lineage: Eukaryota > Metazoa > Arthropoda > Arachnida > Ixodida > Ixodidae > Amblyomma > Amblyomma americanum. Next base: position 82,515 of record JARKHS020025948.1, on the reverse strand, counting down.
AGACAAAACTTAATTATTAAAGACGGGATTGATAAAAAAGCATATGAGCGAAAGGCAGTTTAAAAAGGGCAGTTTAAAAAAGGCTGATAAAAAAGGCTGTTAAAAACGGCCGAGCTTGAGACTCGGCGCGCTCCTCCTAAGTCGTTGTTTCCCACGGGTTTTAACCCTTTCGATAATTGGGCGGAGCTTTAGTAAACCAGCTCTCGCCCAATTTGAACCAATAGCAAAGCAATGGCATCGTATGTACAAGTGGGCGGAGCCCAGGGCTTACACGTCCGAGCCCAGTGGACCCCGCTCCTCCTGAAACGTGCAGGACGCGTGACTCCGCGTACGCAGCTCGCTGCACGTGCATTCCATCGAATGCCACGCATCAGATTTGCCGTCTTCGTTGACAGCAATAATAATAATAATAATAATTGGTTTTGGGGGAAATGAAATGGCGCAGTATCTGTCATATATCATTGGACACCTGAACCGCGCCGTAAGGGAAGGGGCAAGGGAGGGAATAAAAGAAGAAAGGAAGGAAGAGGTGCCGTAGTGGAGGGCTCCGGAATAATTTCGACGACCTGGGGATCTTTAATGTGCACTGACATCGCACAGCACACGGGCGCCTTTGACAGCAAAGGAATGTCTTCCGCGGGGCATGGTCGACTCGGCGCCGGAACAGAAAAGGATTAGTTCCGTAGCTGGCAACGAGGCACCCTAAGCGCGGGCGTCACGCCTCGACGTACATTCCACTATTTCCCCCGGGCATGGCCGCTCCTGGGAACAGGTGCGGGTGGGGGGGAGCGACGACCCATGGGCGCCGTGGGCTTCTAACTTAACACACGTGATATCCGACATGCGCCGTGACTGACACCTGATATGTAGATGACACTTGACGTGCAGGTGCATGTAGCTTGACACCAGACATCTACCGTGCCTGACACTTGCCTGACATGCACCGTGATTGACACCTTATATGTAGGTGACACTTGACGTGCAGGTGCATGTAGCTTGACACCCGACATTTACCGTACCTGACACGTATACTGGCATGCAGGTGACGCCCGACATGCGCCGTGCTTGACACCCGACATGCAGATGACAATTGACGTGCAGGTGCATGCAGGTCGACACCCGACATGCATCGTGCCTGACACTTACCTGACATGCAGGTGGCGCCGGACATGCACCGTGCTTGACACCTGATATGTAGGTGACAGCTGACGTGCAGGTGCACGCAGCTTGGCACCCGACATGCATCGTGCCTGACACTCACCTGACATGCAGGTGGCGTCCGACATGCACCGTGATTGACACCTGATATGTAGATGACACTTGACGTGCAGGTGCATGTAGCTTGACAACCGACATGTACTGTGCCTGACATGCACGTGATATCCGACATGCGCCGTGATTGACACCTGATATGTAGATGACGCTTGACGTGCAGGTGCATGTAGCTTGACACCCGACATGTACCGTGCCTGACACTTACCTGGCATGCACCGTGATTGACACCTGATATGTAGGTGGCACTTGACGTGCAGGTGCATGCCGCTTGACAACCGACATGTACTGTGCCTGACATGCACGTAATATCCGACATGCGCCTTAATTGACACCTGATATGTAGATGACGCTTGACGTGCAGGTGCATGTAGCTTGACACCCGACATGTACCGTACCTGACACTTACCTGACATGCACCGTGACTGACACCTGATATGTAGGTGACACTTGACATGCAGGTGCATGCAGCTTTACAACCGACATGTACCGTGCCTGACATTCACGTGATATCCGACATGCGCGTGATTGACACATGAGATGTAGATGACACTTGACGTGCAGGTGCATGTAGCTTGACACCTGACATGCAGGTGGCGCCCGACATGCACCGTGATTGACACCTGATATGTAGGTGAAACTTGACGTGCAGGTGCATGCCGCTTGACACCTGCCATGCAGCATGTGAGGACAGAGAGGACAAAGAAAAGTGTTCTAAACCGACTGCTATTTTGAGGCGCAACCATTTTCTAAATTGCAGGGCTAAATTGCAGCTTGAGGATAGTATACTTTATGGCAGCGCTAACTTCATGAGAAATGCGTTTGCTGGGTGCTCTTAAGCCTACGTCTAACGGCCTCTCCGACAGATGAAAAGCTTCTCCCGAAGTCCATGTACACTTGGAGACCTGCCACGAGTTACGCATCTGTGTTCCGATGTGTAGGGAGAATGAAAGGCCCCTTGTTCAAATTAGTTGTTCTCGTTCTTCTGCATATATTTCTTGCAGATCTCCAGTTATCGCTAGGCGCCTGCTAGAAAACCGGTCTTGCCGCAAAATGCACGCCCCGCATGTATGTAAGCACGAACACTGCGGGGTGTTAAGCATACCACAGTGTGTCTTAGTTCGTGGAGTGCGTGAACTACATGGCTCCAGGGATGAGTCACAACTAGGCTCCAGCCGCCGCGGTGGCTCAGTGTTTATGGAGCTCGGCTGCTGACCCGAAAGACGCGGGTTCGATCCCGGCTGCGGCGGTAGCTTTTCGGTGGAGGCGAAATGCGAGAGGCCCGTGTACTGTTTGATGTCAGTTCACGTTAAAGAACCCCGGGTGATGGGAATTATTCCAGAGACCTGCACTACGGCGTCTCTCATAGCCTAGCTTAATCGCTTTAGGACGCTAAACTCCATGAACCAACCAAACCAACAACTAGGGTCGACTGGCGTCGAATAATGAGTGCAGGGACAAGACCAAGGACGCGTCAATTATTCGTATTAAGCCAATTAGTCGCGGCGAACAACGCAGAATGCAGGGCCCAACCGGCTTCTAGTATGCGTGCCGGTTCTCATTCTCTCTGGCTTATTTGAAGAACACAGCAGAGTCAGGACCGCGTCCAACTGAGTCATCACGGACGACAATGAGGTCGGACCCAAACTTCTGCGTGAATTCCTGGTTGTCGCGATAAAAACAATTGTCGTAGCCGCGATAATCCATTGCTGCCGCCAGGACTGAAGAGTTGGTGATAATGCAGGAAATGCTTTCCCTGCTACAAGGCTCGGGAAATAAGAGTGCGTGTTATTTCACTGAAGTTTTAGATTAGGGGACCCTATCAACAGGAAATATAGGGGATAGCGGCGCACCATTGCGCATGCGCAGATCATTAGCGCCCCTCGGGTTATGGTCCTGAGCATGAGCACTGGCGCCGCGCTATTTCCTCTATCGCCCTAATCGATAGGATCCCCCTATTCTAAATCTCCCTACAGGAACTATGGAAATCATCGAGGATATTTTTCTGTAGTGAAAACTGGGAAATTGGGGAATATTTTTTTTAGCTGAAGCATAATTTAATAAAAAATACAAGAAATGACAACCACAATCCGCCTTTGGGATCCAAACCCATGACCTCCACATGTCACGTGGGGTGCTCTATCAATTCAGCTACACAGCGGCGGCTGTCTAAACTTGTACTGCCTATATGACAGGAATTTCTGATCGTGATGAGGGGCTCCCGTCCCTAAAATAATCTTGGTTCACGCGACAGAAAAAAATCTTTTTCTCTCAACTGCGACGGTAAATGCGCTGGCAGGCAGGAAGAGTGAAGAGCGTGCTTTTGCTCGCAGAATTTTCATCACTTTATGCAAATTTTACTTGAGATAAGGAGGTGAGAATGAACAGTGGAGAACAAAAGTGAGTTAAAGTACAAACTGAAGTCGACGAGTACAAACTGAAGTCGGTGTTATGAACGGGATCCACACCGGCGATTAAAGCGAAGATTCATCGACGGCAGCGATAAAGCGAAGATTCACGACCGTGGTCACGGGAGCGGCAATTTCGACAGATCGTTGACCCACGAGGACCACTGCGAAAAAAGATGCCTCCCGGGGAAGCAGCCGCTGGAATCTTTCCCACGCACAAGAAGAGGGGGAGATGACCTTCCCTTTGTCTGCAGTTCCTCGCAAGACGCGACCGACGGTGTGCAGTCGAAGGGGGAAGCGGGCCGTGATTGACAGCTTCGGACGAAGTAGCAGCGGACCTCCGAATCGTTCCTCGCCCTTTCCCACGGGGCTCTGCGGGCTGTGCTGCGGCCACTCTTCCGACCTGTGTCTCGTGTGGTGAAAGAGGCGGAGCCTCAGTGTATTTAACGAGCGTCCTGAGTACGAACGACAATCACCATGTTCGCGCAGAACATGTCGGGATGCGGTAGTTTTACCAAAATTACAAGTTTAAAACATCCCCATTGAGTTAAGCGCTGTTCTCTATCGGCGGACAACCGATGGCGCCGGTTGCTGATGGTTTGGTTTGGGGAAAGGAAATGGCGCAGTATCTGTCTCATACATCGGCGGACACCTGAACCGAGCCGTATGGGAAGGGATAAAGGAGGGAGTGACAGAAGAAAGGAAGGAAGAGGTGCCGTAGTGGAGGGCTCCGGTATAATGCCGACCACCTGAGGATCTTTAACATGCATTTACATCGCACAGCATACGGGCGCCTTTTTGCGTTACGCCTCCACTGAACGCGGCCGCCGCGGTCGGATTCGAACCCGGGAACTCCGGCTCAGTAGCCGAGCGCCCTAACCACTGAGCCACCGCGGTAGTTGCTGATGCACAGGAAAACTGGGCATGGTCTTTTCTTGAAACGAAATATATCTCCGCAGCTGCAAACTATGGAAGGTACGGAAGTATAGTCCGCAAGAAAAAAATAAAGGAAGCCGTGTTTCCCTCAGCTTGTTTTTTTCTCCATCGAGTGGTCTAACGCGCTCGAAAGAGACAGCGTGTCGTCAGCATAGGTGGGTATTTTACCTAAAAAATCTGGACCTCACCTCAACCTCAAAAAGAATTCGCCGACCTCACTCAACCTCAACCTCATCAGTCGAGGTTGAGGTCTCCTTAGACGCCCTCACCTCACTTTTCCTGAGGCCACTGCTGACCTCACTCAACCTCACCTCAACCTCGAATTGTGAGGTTGAGGTCGGCTGCTCGACCTCAGAAAACTAACGAAAAACAAAACAAAAAGCGATTAAGAGGTTTTTCAGATAAAAACAGTTCTGAGATTTCTGTGAGACAGGAAAGCCAAAATGATGATGGTATTATTTAATTAAGGTGTGTACAGACGCTATTGATGTGCACGCAATAGGAGAAACTTATAATCTGGGATGGACCCTCAGAGAGTACATGGCCTGCGGGCAGGGGTGTCCCATACGCGGTTACCACCAGTACGTCGGTGAGTACTTTGTATGTGTCAATACTTGGCAACCTGCTTCGTGCATACTTGTTCGTATTGGAAGCCTCTCGCTCATTCACGCACGAACCGGCAGTTGACAAACGCAGCCTTTCTACATCATCTACCAGAAATTGGGAGGAGGGGGGAGGTATTCACGATACTCGTCGATGTACTTTCCAATGCGACGGTTATGCAGACGCATATCAGTATATTTCGATTTTCTAGCTCTATCCGGCATAGCGAGAATGCTCTTTTCAGTCCTCTGATGTTGCCTTCGAAAACACTTAACAAGTTGCGACGACTGTAGTACACCAACAGAGGCACGTTGTATTTATGTCTGTGTAGAAGCGAGCGGCTTCTTTTATTAATGCGAAAGCATTAGATGGCTCACTTTCCAGGTCATATCCGCAAAAAAGTATCCGCAAGAAACGGCGCCATGCGACGTCACGAGCCGACGAGTCACGCGACGAAGATGGGACGTCACGTAGTTAACTAATGCTAATTAATATAATTGGGTACCGCTAAGACTAATTGGTATTATTAGTGATGACATCACCTGAGTGTGACGTCACACCAGGTCACGTGACGGCGATGTAATGTGCCATCAAACCTAGTCACGTGACGATGCTGTAATATGACATCACACCTGCTCACGTGACAACAATGTAATTTCTCGTCATACCAGGCCCCCCATCCACCCCCATTTCAAGATCCATATGGATCCCACATTACTACACATGCGCGCATGACGCATTACAAAGAGTGCCCACAACCCGGTCCACATTAATGACATTCGGATTGTCCAGCAGGTAAACGCGCCAGTTCTCATGTATATCATACTGCAAAGATCATGCAACGACACATGCCTTTGACTCTCGAGATGATGGCGATGATGATGATGCTAACAGTGTATCCTTATGAGCCCGGGGAAGTCTGATATACCGCTACCAAATTAAAGTTGCCAGAATATTGATTAAATACTGTACATTACCCAGCAACCGAAGACAATTATTGTGCGCGAAGTTAAGAATACCTGCAGCTAATAATTAAGGATGATAATGTTGATGCTCCTGGGAGGTCAGGACCCTCCCCCGTTTCCGCCACTTCCACTCCAGGTGGCGATGGTAATGGTTTAGAAATCCTGGGAAATCTCCGATGACTCGGTGAACCCGCGGCATTTTGAAAGAAAGGGCTAGATTACGCCTTCGAACACTGTGCCAACTATTAAAATCAGACGGGTCAAAACAACTGGCCTAGAATGGGCAGCGTGAACCGCTCTCTCTATCAGGATCACCACGGCTCTCCGCTCAAATTTCCCCGCAGCGAAATCTTTTTCCCGAGCCCCCCCCCCCCCCCCCACCCCCCACAAAAAAAAAACTTGCCTGTGGGAAAAAAACCGCCTAAGTACTCTTACGCCTCAAAAGAATTCTGGGTACCATTTCGTCAACCAGTCTGAGACAAGCTGCTTTAAGCAATCACTTGTTTTCCTTCAAAACTGAACTAATCAATGGTACGCCAGAATCCTCGACGTTTTTTACCCACGAGCACGAGCGAGCATTCTGCGAAGCCGTTTAAGGTGAACGATGGGTCTCTGCAAAATAGTTAAAGATAACGTGTTGTGCCTGGTCGTCTGCAAGGCAGGCCGCCAACCTAACTGATCCCATACGAGAAAAGAAAAAAAAGAGCAATGATTAGAAACATACAAACAAAAATGGCACATTAAAAACAGAAGCGAACAACAGTGTGCCCCTTTAAACGTCATATTAGAAGGTTTGAAACAGCGATTCAGCAGCACAGCGCGAGCATGTAATAAGTTCCATGCACACATCTTCATTAAAAAATGAAAAGGAATCAGCTAAAACATCATCATACATTCATTATAGTTTTGCATTTTTTCGCCGCTGCAACACCGCTATGCTGGTGCGTTCGCCTCGTGTTGTGGTGTTTCGGCATAATAAGCGAATTTCCGAGAAGGAAGAAGGAACAGGAGACCAAAGAGAGGTTATTCGGAAGGATAAAAAGGCGAAACTATATTTGTATCTGCTTGCATTATGCAACGGGAATATACATAATTAGTGTAAGATTCGAAAGGGGAAGTCACCGACCAAAAGCTTCGACGGTGTAATACAGGTTTTTCTGGGTTCGTGCTTTTTAAATCAAATCAGTAGGTGTCCTTGTTAGGAACCACCTGAATCACATTCTATCGCCAGGGCCGACTACTCCAGTTTCTGTGAAGTCAGCTTGTAATGTACAGCAGGATCCCCTTTATTGGACTGCAAGGCAAGAGCCATGACGTCAGTGCTGGCAACGAGCATGAACACGAAGCAGTCTTGCTTGGGGCCATCCGCACTGCGACTAATTTATTGCGTGCTTGCTGGACTGAACTTGTTTGATTGCGGCATCAAACAAAGCTATCGCGGGTCAAGGTGAGTTGCGTGCTTTGCGCGCTCCAGGGAGTTTGAGCCGACCGGCAGGCAGCCGGGTGCTACGCCAGCGGGGCGAGGGGGAGGGAGAGTGGCGTGCTGTGACAGTAACACTCCTTCCGGGAAGACCAGAGCGGTGCGTCATCCTGTTGGCTCGAGCTGAACGGACATTACGGCGCAGCACCGAAAGATAAGAGCGGACTGCAGCATCCGGTTGTCTAGACCGGGGAAACCGAACACCAAGCGTCATCACTGCATGAACATTGCGGCGGTGCGCTGCAACTCAGCTTCGGAAGCGGCACTCGTCGGAGTAAGACGTGGCAACTGCAGAAAGTGTCGGCCTCAAAATTTCGACCTCACTGAATGACGACCTCACTCAACCTCAACCTCACGCGTGAGGTTGAGGTCTCATTTGCTGACCTCACTCACAAAATTTCCAGCTGTCGCCGGCCTCACTTCAACCTCACCTCAGGACGTGAGGTTGAGGTCATTTTGAGGTTGAGGTCGACCTCATGAGGTTTCGAAACCTCATGAGGTCGCCCACCTCTGGTCGTCAGCGATAACAGCGCATTTAATCAAGCTCATGACAAATGCGGAATGTAATAAACCTGCAGGCTAAGCATTTACGAGTTTTCGCTCACCACTCTCCGGTTACGCAGTCCTCTATACCCACGTCATACTCTCCTCCTTCCTCAGTAACCATCGTCCGAGTGGTTCCCATGGCAATGAACTCACCTGTTACGCCGACGGCTACGGCATACAACTGCTACGACGACGACGACGACGGCGACGCGAAACCCAGGGAAGGGCGCTTATAACAGCTCTCGCTGTAAAATCGGATGCAGTTGTCCAGTGCCTCTTTAACGTAGTGGGACAGGCGATGTACGCGGACAGCCGATGGTGTTTCGGCGTTTACAGTTTCCAATAGAAGCGAAATGTATAGTAGGTGGAGTTACAAATCAGGTGGGAGATCTAGGAGCTAAGGGGGACGGAGAGAGCAATTTTCTAGGATAGTATGGTCGTAGTTACCGTATGGCAGGGCTATACATGTGGTGAGTTGCGGTCGGGGGATTGGTTTTGCAGTGCACTTCACCTGACTGATGAGGATACAACAGTGGTTGTGGTTTGGGGCATCGGGCTTTGCAATGTCACTTCGTTCGGACATAATCCGCTCTTTCGTGCATGATGACGTCACTTGCACAAAATTAGAGAACACAGTTTTCACTCAAGGGTGAATTCAATCTTCTCAAAAACAAAATAAAGGCTAGCGGGATGCCGTACCACGTACTGGTATCGGGTCAAGCATACAAAGTGGTGTTACCGACAGAGCAGAAAAAGGTTAAAGTCAGCGAAAAATATGCGAATCCCAGGCTCCATTCGGTCAGCCGGCTGGCCTACGTCTTTTAATTTGTATAATCATCTGCCTAGTTTTATTCAGACAACCAGTTTCTTTTTCAGTGAACAGTGCTTAAAAATGAGGGTACAAAAAGAGGGACTAAATCTAAGCTAAGCTGGGTAGACAGAGTAAACGTTTCACAATTCCCTTCACCCGAGAGTCCGGGCACGTGGGTGGCAGAGAGAGCGATGGGAAGCAGACGATAGTTAACTTGTCTTCTTAGTTGCTTCTTACTGCTCTGTACGAAGTCGAAGAATTACTATTTTGCTCTACAGGCTGGCCGGCCGAAGCTCGGACTGCATGCACCCTGCATGTTTAAAGAGTTTCACAAGAGGCTCCACCGTAAATTTTAATTGCGAAAGAAACAAGAAGGAAACCTAATCGCCGCAATTGAGGTTCAGTGGCGGCATGCATGGGGCAGTGATTTCACATTTAAAAACGAAATTAAAAAAATAATAAGAGAAAAAATGAGAATTGAACAAAGGGATCCTCATTTAGTAGCGAAAGCGAGTCTGAAGGGGGATAAGTCGGGCGATGGCGAGAGGGGGTGGTGGGGGTGAAAAGGGGTCGGTGTCCACCAGCGGCCGAGTAGTCTGTTTCTGGCTGCAATTACCGTCGCTTACACGCCAGCGAGCTTTCGTATCGCTACTGGTTCTCCGCTGTCGGCTCTTCTGCTGTCTCTGGCCGCCCAGCTAGGGGGGTGGGGGGTCACGCTCGACCGCTTCGCCTCGGGCCGACGTGGCCGAGCGAGACATGTCGTCACACGTACGCGACGGTGCGGGACGAAGACGCTACAGCTAGGCGTCGGGGGCACACTGTCGGGCCATTTCTCAGCGGCTCCGTTCTTTCTTGGCTCATTCCTTGTGCTCGCCTTAATTGTAGCCGCGATTCAGTTTCTCCCTTGTCCTCAGTTTACGCCCGCTCGGGCCAAACATTGTGTACACTGCATACGGCCTCTTTTCAATTGTTGTCGGTCATGCCAGCCTTGCTGTTTGCATGCCGTCGCCTCAAATGAACGTATGCAAGTATGGGTTTGGTTTATGGCGGTTTAACGTCTCAAAGCGACTGAGACTATGGGGGACGCCGTAGTGAAGGGGTACTATCCGGAACAAAAGACAATCGAAGCCGGTAGCTCTAACATTAGTGGGCGGCTCGAGACCTGACTTGTAGAGGTGGAGGTCGGACTAAGGTGCTCTGATAAGTGGTGTAATCATATGAAGTGATCACTATAGCAGATACAGCTCGTGGGTAAAAAACATCGAGGATTCTGGCGTACCATTGATTAGTTCAGTTTTGAAGGAAAACAAGTGATTGCTTAAAGCAGCTTGTGTCAGACTGGTTGACGAAATTCTACCCAGAATGATGTTGAGGGGTATGAGTACTTAGGCGTTTTTTTTTTCCCACGGGGTGTTGGGGGAGGGGGGGGGGTCGGAAAAAGATTTCGCTGCGGGGAAATTTGAGCGGATCCAGAGCCGTGGTGGTCTTGACAGAGAGAGCAGTTCACGCTGCCCACTCTAGGCCAGTTGTATTGACCCGTGTGATTTTAATAGCCGGCACAGTGTCCGAAGACGTAATCTACCCTTTCTTTCAAAATGCCGCGGGTTCACCGAGTCATCGGAGATTTCGCAGGATTTCGAAACCAGTCCCATCGCCACCTGGAGGGAAGTGGCGGAAACGGGGGAGGGTATTGACCTTCCAGGAACATCAGCATCATCATCCCTAATGATTAGCTGCAAGTATTTCTATTTTCCCGCACAATAATTGTCTTCGGTTGCTGGGTAATGTACAATATTTAATCAATATTCTGGCAACGTTTAATTTGGTAGCGGTATATCAGACTTCCCCGGGCTCATAAGGGTACACTGTTAGCATCATCATCATTGCCATCATCTCGAGAGTCAAAGGCATGTGTCGTTGCACGATCTTTGCAGTATAATATACATGAGAACTGGCGCGTTTACCTGCTGGACAATCCGAATGTTCTTAATGTGGGCCTGATTGTGGGCGCTCTTTGTAATGCGTCGTGCGCGCATGTGTAGCAATGTGGGATCCATATGGATCTTGAAATGGGGGTGGATGGGGGGGTGGATGGGGGCCTGGTATGACGAGAAATTACATCGTTGTCACGTGAGCAGGTGTGATGTCATATTACAGCATCGTCACATGACTAGGTTTGATGGCACATTACATCGCCGTCACGTGACCTGGTGTGACGTCACACTCAGGTGATGTCATCACTAATAATACCAATTAGTCTTAGCGGTACCCAATTATATTAATTAGCATTAGTTAACTACGTGACGTCCCCATCTTCGTCGCGTGACTCGTCTGCTCGTGACGTCGCATGGCGCCGTTTCTTACGGATACTTTTTTGTGGACATGACCTGGAAAGTGAGCCATCTAATGCTTTCGCATTAATAAAAGACGCCGCTCGCTTCTGCACAGACATAAATACAACGTGCCTCTGTTGGTGTACTACAGTCATCGCAGCTTGTCAAGTGCTTTCGAAGGCAACATACAGAGGACTGAAAAGAGCATTCTCGCTATGCCGGATAGAGCTAGAAAATAGAAATATACTGATATGCGTCTGCATAACCGTCGCATTGGAAAGTACATGGACAACCAGTTTCTTTATATTCGGTAACTATTCTCAAGCTTTAAAAGAGTGTCGTGAATACCTCCCCCTCCTCCCAATTTCTAGTAGATGGCGTAGAAAGGCTGTGTTCCTCAATTGCCGGTTCGTGCGTGAATGAGCGAGAGGCTTCCAATACGAACAAGTATACACGAAGCGGTTGCCAAATATTGGCACGTATAAAGTACTCACCGACGTACTGGTTGTAACCGCGTATGGGGCTCCCCTGTCCGCAGGCCATATACTCTCGGAGGGTTCATCCCAGATTATAAGCTTCTCCTATTGCGAGGACATCAATAGTGTCTGTACACACCTTATTAAATAATACCATCGTCATTTTGGCTGTCCTGTCTCACAGGATTCTCAGAATTGTTTTTAAATGCAAAACTTCTTAATCGGTTTTTGTTTTGTTTTTCGTTTGTTTTCTGAGGTCAAGCAGCCGACCTAAACCTCACAATTTGAGGTTGAGATGAGGTTAGTGAGGTCAGCAGTGGCCTCAGGAAAAGTGAGGTGAGGGCGTCTAAGGAGACCTCAACCTCAACTGATGAGGTTGAGGTTAAGTGAGGTCGGCAAATTCTTTTTGAGGTTGAGGTGAGGTCCAGATTTTTGAGGTCAGATGCCCACCTCTGCTCGTAACAACTTCACTGCCGTCAACGATTGAAACGCGATACTGGGAGAAGCAGGGCTGTCGTGCGTTAGGCGGTGTAGAAGTCGTGTCGAGGGGGTTTTAAGTGAAAGAGCTCTCTCTCTCTGAAATTAATGCTGTGACGCTGAATGTGTTATGTATATTTGGTCGCTTTCTGCAGGATATGTTTCGATATAGTTCATAATCTCCCTTCAATTCTACGGGCACGTATTGTCGTGTTAATTTGCTCGGGCCTGCAACGTGATGTAAAATACAGTCCATGACCTTTCGATGAAGTCCCAGCGGAGAAACGTTTAGCCGCCTGTTTACCTTCGTTGAAGGGTGCTAATATGATTTTTAAGATGTTAGTACAATTTTCCAGCGCGAATGCACCGCTGAATTATCTACGACAATCAGACATCGTATATTTAGGGACTTGGATAAAGTCACGTGCGATCCTATGAGAACGCGAAACATTCTTTTTCCACGCCATATAGGTCACCTTTTGTTGCTATACGGAGTATGGTACGGGGCTAGAATGTTAAGTCTTCTCTTTCCTACAAACTGTGAATTTATGTGTTCATTAAACTGCCAAAACAAATATGCTTTAACCTCTTTAAACGCTGCAGACAACCTGCTGCACATGTTAAAGGGTGCAGACGCACTGCAAGAGAAGATTACGACTTCGATCCGATCCCTACGTGTCCGGTGGAAGTAACCGCTCGTCCGATGTGACCTCGTTTTTTGAGTACAACGCGTGGCCTCCGAAAGCGCCGAGGTGATTGATTGGCGCGTTGAACCGGCCGTCTCATTCAGCGGACCCGTTCAAAGGCAGACTGTTCAAGCGTCTCGGGCTTGTATGAAATTCTGTAGGGGCGATTTCGTGAACATTAGGTATTACTTTTAATCAGTTACTTCGGCCATTTTTTTTTCGAAACGCGAGCATTAATCAATGGCTTTCAGTGTTTTGATGTCCATAGGAGCGAGGTGACCGCACGTTGGTTCTACGCAACGTGCCCCTTTATATTCAAGAAAACCCAAACTATTCATTGCTTTGACAGCTGAGAAAAAAAAAATATATGGAGACGCTTAAGTCAATCTTAAATGTGGAATGTGGCAGCATTAGAAGCACGTTGCTTCTACATGTTTCCGCGTCAGTTCTTTTGCCACATAAGCAATGTGTTCACTGTATGACTGCAAATATTATCCCGCATGTGAATACGCAGGGAAAGCGAAACAGACAGCTGTTGGCTTGCGTACTGTCTAGTTATGCCCAGTTTCCATCACTCTACCTTGCGCCTGTTCACAAGCGTAGATCTCAAAACACAGGGAAAGCGCATTTCGCTGCCAGGACTGGCCGTGAAAAGCAAGGAGTTTTGTTTACTTTTGTTCAGACCATTAACGCGTCTCCGAATGGAAGGAGACGCGCGTTCCAGAACCTACAATTCGTTCCTCTTTTGTGTGTGTGTGTGTGTGTGTGTGTGTGTGTGTGTGTGTGTGTGTGTGTGTGTGTGTGTGTGTGTGTGTGTGTGTGTGTGTGTGTGTGTGTGTGTGTGTGTGTGTGTGTGTGTGTGTGTGTGTGTGTGTGTGTGTGTGTGTGTGTGTGTGTGTGTGTGTGTGTGTGTGTGTGTGTGTGTGTGTGTGTGTGTGTGTGTGTGTGTGTGTGTGTGTGTGTGTGTGTGTGTGTGTGTGTGTGTGTGTGTGTGTGTGTGTGTGTGTGTGTGTGTGTGTGTGTGTGTGTGTGTGTGTGTGTGTGTGTGTGTGTGTGTGTGTGTGTGTGTGTGTGTGTGTGTGTGTGTGTGTGTGTGTGTGTGTGTGTGTGTGTGTGTGTGTGTGTGTGTGTGTGTGTGTGTGTGTGTGTGTGTGTGTGTGTGTGTGTGTGAGGGGTCGATGCTAAAAACAGCTATAGACCGAGAAAAAAAGATATGCAGAGCATACCAACCTCTTAACATTTGATGCGATATACTGCTTCACTAGTCAGTCCACCGGCGATGAACCTGCCTGAAGACTTCAAGGGCCATTCAACTAACCGGTGGCCTCAAGACATATTTGATAATTGCAGTAGTGAAAGGGTAGTCAAGGGTGGGGGACGCTTATGCGCAGTAATCAAGTGGGGCGATAATATAAAGTTAGCATTATGGTGGCCGTGCACGGCGTGATACAATGCAATAGGCTGAAAAAAGCGTTTGTTTTGTTTTATTAGGCTCCGATAATGACTTGAGCCTTACTTTACTGTGTCCTAATCAGTCAGACAATCTGTAATGCAAAGCTCGATGACAATTCTTCTGCAGATCTTTAAAACAAAGTTTATTATGCGTGTCTAAAAGGGGAGACGGGATGGGATTGTTTCCTGTGATCCTTCTGATGTTTTCGGATCCCAGACTTTTGTTTAAACCGAAAACTGCAGAAGCTGTGCAACACAGGACAACGTAGAGGGCCACACGGACCGAGCGCTGAGCGTTCTTCGCGCGGTCTCCAACTGCCCGATTCCTTCTGCCCATTGTTAAACCGCGTGTTCATGGACTGGAGTAGCGACCAGCAGCGCTCTGACCCGCTCTGCTTGTGCTGCGGTTTAAGTGGACAGCTGTCACTTAGCGTTCTCCTCACGCTTCCCACGTGTTTTTTTCACTTCACGATTCTCGACACGGCCAATACTCGTGTTCGGTGGTCACTCGGCCTTCGGGAGAAGCTCAATTATCAGTGGCAGCAGCGCAGGTAACTCGGCACTTCGTCTGCTCCGTTGGCCTTTGCATTCTTCATCGTTGCTGGCGATCATTACAGCTCTCTTCTTTTCACTGCGGGCCCCTTGTTCTCGGTCGTCACACTGTGGGCCGAGAGTGAAAGGCTGGCAGAAAAGGAGGGAGAGAGGCAACGGCGGAAGGGCCCGTGTGAACGGGGCCAGGGGAATCCGGCCGTCGCGGAACGCGCGGCAGAAGCCGCTCCGCATCGCATCGTCCCGCGTTCCGCCGCCGCCGCCGACGTTCTTTCGCTCTCTCCCTGAAGAGCAGTGCAGCCGCTCACGCTTGGCTGCCGTAATGCGCGCGCGCTAAACCGCTGTGGACTCTGGCCTTTCCCACGTGCACTGCTTGGCGCGCAAAAATGCGCGCACGGCTCTCGGACGAAGGATGACTACTGCCGCACCCTGCGCGGACGCCGGCTCTTCTTTCGAGCGCTGCGCGGCTGCTGCTCCATCTCTTCTTTCTTTCCTCCTCCTCCTCCTTGTCCTCTTCTCCGTTCTGTCTTATTCTTATTTTGACGGCTCATTACGGTTCAGCAGAGGCTTGAAGCCGGGTTCGCTGCGTTCGGCTTATCTGCCGTGATTGTCGCGTTGCTTTTTATGTCGGGGCACTCAGGTCGTTTTCGGTGCCCCGTAAAGTGGGCGGGTATGTCGGTCGGCCTTTAGGTCCGGCATTATATTCCGCGAAAAGTTAGCAAACCGAACGAGCTCAGGTTTCATGGTTATGGCCCCGCTATGCGTGTGGGCGCTGGCGCACAACCGCCAAGGATAGATGAGGACGCGCTGGCAATAGGGGTTTCATCCGAAATCCAGCGTATTGCCACTCGGGAACGAAACAAGTCTGCGCACACGAGCGGGTTATTCTTCGGGTGGAATTGTCTGTGTACTGTCGGCAGTGCCGCACACAGCGGCAGTCTTTAATTAGAAAAGGTGACCGGGGCGCTAACTTTGTGCGCAAATAAGTGCCCCATTATATCTTCGTGTGTCTGGCATGAGCAGGCGCTATTTCGCAATAATTGTTTTCTCTGGTCAGTTTATGGCATATCTGGCGTCTGCGCCTTCTACGCCGGAGGTTGACACTGATTTGGTGCGATCTTTATTTAAGGGCAGATGATATCAGCGGCGCAGGCACCTGACTGCTCGATCATTGCCATCCAAGATGTCGCATTACCGAGAATTCGGGACCGCGCCCAGCCTGTGCCGCTAAGCCTAGCGGCCTGTCACGTGCTGTTGTGGAATCACTCTGTCATTCTCTATCTTTCTTACGTCACGGCTGATGTCAATGCGCTATTTTTTAACGTTATGTTTAAATCCATGTGCCATGTGGTGACCGCCAAGGAAACTGTAGTAGGATACAATACGAGCCAAGAAAAAAGCGGCTTTTCCCCGTCCGAGGACCCCCTTCCAGCCAATGGCGTCGGCCGATTCTCATGGTCCTGATATAGTCGGATACAACTCAAAAACGAAGCGAACTTTTCCCTTCAAAAGACCTCCTTCCAGCTAATGGCGTCGGCCGATTCTTATGAGCCTGCTAGCGTGATGACAATGCGGGGAGTGGCAGATGAAAGACAACAGCCTCTCTGCCCTGTCACGCCGCTCCGTATACTGTCACGCTAGCAGGTTCATGAAAATCGGCCGCCGCCATTGGCTGGAAGGAGGCCGTTTGACGGGGAAAAGCCGCTTCTTTGTTGTGCCGATTGCACCACCGGTGGGTACCCGGCGGCACTGGGGATCGAACCCCGCACCTCCCGCATGCGAGGTTCATTCCGCTAGGCCACCGCTGCGGTCTATATGAAGAATTAACGCACGGCAAACGGCGACGCGACTTGCTCGTCAAACGCGCAAGTCGCGTGCTCTTCCAGACGCGTCCATCGTTTAGCAGCGCAATCACGCTATCTAATCTGGATTTAGAGCCTGGACAAACGACACAACCGGGGCGACTTAAACGCTCGCTTCCGCCGAGTTCCCGCAGCCATCAACCACATTAGCCTCGATTACCCGCACGAGCGGTTTGCAAGGTTAATTCGTCATCTTTTTATCAGCACCCTGCAATCTCACTCTTCTTCCCGAGAGCCTTTGCTACCGGGCGCGCTCCAACCTCCGGGCCACCGCTGACGAGTTCGTGAGGGCAGAGGCCCCCTAATTCAATGCGTGCTTTACATTTGCTTACTCGCCCCATTTCAGTCTGCTTCCTGGTTGCAACACATCGCGACCGCAAGCCAAATTGCTCGTCCCCCCTCGAAGAGAGAGAGTGCTTACGTTACGCCCAATTAACCTTTCCGCGTCTTTTGTGCGCTGCAAAACGGCAGCCCGGGCCAGGTCGCAGCCCCTTCGGTTTCGCCACGGATGCTGTCTCGCGTGTTCAAGCTGTGTACTTGCTACGCTGCGTGAACTCGACTCACGCATCCATACTGCATGCAGGCACCTTGGGCTTATGAGTGCAACACGCATCACCGGAGCAACCGCTGCATTGTTTTCTCCCTTGACGAGTCGTCATTGCAAATGGGAGCCGAATGCCGTGTACGCGAGAGCATCTCTGGCACGGCGAAGAGGCGATGCAGAGCTTCACGTTTTGTGTTTTACGATAATTTATGCAAGGCGCTAGAGCAGCGCGCCGCGCTTTGGCGCTCGCTGCGCCCCATGCGGAAGCATTGTTTGTCGCTTCTGCTGGTGTGGAGGTCGCCTGTGTGCGTGCACGCGAGAAAACGCTTCGGGTTTGTTCGTGAAGGGAGCGTTCGGAATCAGCCGACCTGGAGTTGCGCTCAGGCTCTGTATATACTAATCGGTAGGGTCTGCGCCGTCTTCCCATTGCATTTCACATTCATTCATTCATTCATTCATTCATTCATTCATTCATTCATTCATTCATTCATTCATTCATTCATTCATTCATTGTTCCTTCGTTCGTATGATTGATCTCCAGCCGGAACAGTCAGTAGCCGAAACGGTGTTTTTGTCGTTTTTCGCAGCGGCCACTCGCTATTCGTTAAGCAGCGTCTAAGGCGTAGTACAGTTAAAACTCGATATAACGAAGTGAAAAGCACCCAGGAATTATTTCGTTAAATAGGGATATTCGTAAAATTGAGGGAGTCATTTTTTCCGCTTTTCGAAATCTGAAAATGTAACGTAGCGGCACCCAAAAGCTATACCGCGGCATCACATTTGCCGACAACTCGTGCCGGCGGTTGTAAAAAGTCCGCGAATCAATTCTAAATGAAAGTGCCATATATGGTAAAACGCACTGGAAGCCAAGGTGGGAGTCGCCGCCTGCTGCCGAGTCCTTTGTGCCGTGAAGCAGAACAGCAGCTTGCAGCCCCGTCGAAACAAAACCACGGCCGTGGTTAGCGCGCCTGGATGTTACTGCTGGCACGCTGCCAACTATCTGGGACACATCGCGGACAAAATAAACGGCAAATCACCTTCTACTGGCGGATGAACTTCGATAAAACGGGTTTTGTGGTCGTTCGTTCCGTTATTTCGGGTTTTTGAGAACATTGATCGCTATGAGTTCTTGGCGGGGAAAATAAAAAAATTGTTCGGTAGATCGGGAACTTCGTAAAATCGGGTTTCGTTAGATCGAGTGTTAACTGTGTGTCATAATTCAAAACTCCTGCGTTCGCCTACTGGCCGAGAAGTATATCCTGCGTGCGAGCCAGGAAGTGTGGGAGCTGTTATGACACTGCGTTAAAGAAGGTAAACAGCCGAACGATGGACAGACTACCCCCCCCCCCCCCCCCCCAACTTGGTGTGCATAGATGGCAACCCCACATCTCGACGCCCGTTAGCGGCGACTAACCGCGAGCTCGAAGAGAAGAGGCGTCCATTCGAGTGCGCAGCAATGAACTGCTTGATCGCTGAGCCACGCCCCCTGCCGTTTGTATGCGAGTCGGGTCGAAATCTGTTCGAACAGAAAGCTCTGCTCCCCAGCTTTTTATGCATTTGGCATACAAAGCTCGATCAAAGTGTTCCGTTGAAGTTTTATTGCCAGCGGAAAAGCACCCAAAGGATCCTTGTACCTCACACTTCCCTCCATATCAAGCACATGAGGGACAAGCACAGAGGAGGAGGACGGTATTTACTCAGGCTAAAAGTGACAGGCGTGTAAAACTGATGGACACTTCTCTCTTTTTGGAGGTCGTGGTTCAGCGCACATTTGGTAGCACGCTCGACGCAACTCCTCCAAGTGCAGGTAGATTGCCACCCATGGTGGTCCGGGTGGTGACACCTCCAACCTAGCCAGTCATTTCTATGCTATTCTTGTCATCCCGTATAACACGTGCAAGTGAGCTAGCGTAGCAACGGAACTCGTACCAAAATGAATGTCCTTCTCGCTTGGGCTAGTCGGTGTGCTGACAGGAGGGCGCCGCTTGTCTCCAAGCAGCAAAGTGCTGGTCTTTCAGGAATGGATTCGGGGTTGTCGGGGTATGGAGGACAATGAACGGCCACAGCAGCGCATTGCTCGAAAACCACATCCACCGAGCATTCCTCCCTCCAACCTGTCCAGACATTTATGACCCGAAGAAGAACGCGCCATCCATCGCAAGTCGCTAAGAAACAGACCAAGTTAGTCGCACGGACATCTTTCGGTCACCGTATATCTGATTCGCACGATCTATCTCGACGCGATGCCACTTACATTTGTCGAGCTCAGCGCCACTCCTTGCCATGCCACAAGTTCAACCATTACAACGAACGTAAAAGACGCCCGCACTGCCAAGCCTGCGGGATGTTCCCAGGCAATGAACACACGTATGCCTGAAGTACCCAAGGCCACCCGGACACCTTATTTCCTCCTCAGTGCCACCTTACACCTCCCCACACCCCTAAGGAATTGCGGAGCTAGACGGCTCCGCCTCCGGAACTACGTACGAGCCCATCAGCGGCCCTGTCTCGCTGCACATATTCATGGCATCCCACGGGACCCGTGATTTGGACTACCGCCATGGGAATCAAGTCACGCCGAATGCGCTACAGACACAAACACGGATCGCGCATGAGTTCCTCGAGCAATGTACAGTGTTTTAGGTCCTTAGCCTGCCTTGTTGTTGTCCACATACTATGGCACATAGAATGCCACATACTATGACACATTTATTTATTTATTTATTTATTTATTTATTTATTTATTTAGTTAGTTAGTTAGTTAGTTAGTTATTTAAAATACTGCCAGTCTCTAGTTGAGACCTTAGGAGGCGAGCATAACACGTATCACAGCAGAGGATAACATTTCTAAAAGCGGCTGTGCGAAAGACAGCTATAAATTAGACAGTTCATATCACAGAAAAAAAAAAAACTCAAAAGAAGTTGACATATTTGCTCAAGTAACTGAAAAAAAAACAACATGCTCGTTCGAAAACGTGAACATTAACATGGGCACAACACGTCGTGTACTCCTTAAAATAGACAAAAATGCAGAAAAATCTTTCTAACCATTCCTCTAGTTTTAAAACACGGCTTCTAGTTCGGTACAAAAATAGCCTGCCTTAGGTAACAGAGACATACAATGAACTTTTTTCTTTGGATATTCAAATGACGTTGAATATCTCGACAAGCTCTATTTTCACCTTGCATGTTATCCTCATGCATTCTTCACGCAGTGAACTTTGTTAGCCGATATGTCGGACTATGCACTTCATCATTTCATATGTAACGTCATTACTCGCCGATGCACTTTAGTACGGATTTAATGCTCGCATTTTATCTTCTCCCCTTTTTATTTCTTTCATTTTATCTTTTCCACACCACTCTCCTTCCCTCTTTATCTCCCAAATTCCCTTCCCCGCACAGACTAGCATGCTAGTGATTTTTAAACGCCGGCTAAATTTTCTATTTCAATTTTAAGGTTCCCCCCTCTCTCTCTTGTAGTACATGAGGCTCAGTATAATAAGCTATTTCTCTCTCTCTCTCTCCTAGCTGAAGCTACTTTGCACTAATTTTTCGCGTGCTGAAGTGTACCAGTGCGCGTTTCGTAGGCGAAACGCGAAAGGTGTCCCTCTACTGTGGGTGCACGTTAAAAGTCATCATCATCATCATCATCATCATCATCATCATCATCATCATCATCATCATCAGCCTTACTACACCCACTGCAGGGCAAAGGCCTCTCCCATGTCTCTCCAATTAACCCTATCCTTTGCCAGCTGCATCCACCCTTTGCCTGCAAACTCCTTAATCTCATCCGCCCACCTAACCTTCTGCCGCCCCCTGCTACGCTTACTTTCTCTTGGAACCCACTCCGTTACCCTTAAACACCAGCGGTTATCTTGCCTTCGCATCACATGCCCTGCCCAAGCCCATCTCTTTCTCTTGATTTCGACTAGGATGTCATCAACCCGTGTTTGTTCCCTCACCCACTCTGCCCGCTTCCGATCTCTTAACGTTACACCTATCATTTTTCTTTCCATGGCTCGCTGCGTTGTCCTTAACTTAAGCTGAACTCTTTTCGTTAGCCTCCACGTTTCTGCCCCGTAGGTGAGTACCGGTAAGATTATGCTGTTGTACACTTTCCTCTTGAGGGAAATTGGTAAACTGCCACTCATGATCTGGGAGAATTTGCCATATGCGCTCCACACCATTCTTATCCTTCTAGTTATCTCCCTCTCATGATCCGGATCAGCTGTCACTACCTGCCCTAAGTAGACGTATTCCGACACAATTTCTAGGCTCTCGCTGCCAATTGTGAACTGTTGTTCCCTTGCTAGGCTGTTGAACATTACCTTTGTTTTCTGCATGTTAATTTTTAGACCCATCGATCTGCTCTGCCTGTCTAACTCGTTGATCATGATTTGCAGTTCACCTCCTGAGTGACTCAGCAAGGCAATGTCATCAGCAAATCTCAGATTATTTAGGTATTCTCCATTTATTCTTATTCCCAAATGTTCCCAATTCAGGCCTCGAAATACCTCCTGTAAACATGCGGTGAACAGCATTGGCGAGATCGTGTCTCCTTGCCTGACGCCCTTCCTTATTGGAACGATTGAGGTGTCCACCCAGCGCCTATCATATCCTCGAGAACAATTTTTTTTGCAGCATGATCGCCACGGCCGGGGTTGAACGCCGGTCCTCAAGCTCGACAACCGAGAGTGAGAGGAATAATAATAATAATAATAATAATAATAATAATAATAATAATAATAATAATAATAATAATAATAATAATAATAATAATAATAATAATAATAATAATAATAATGGTTTTTGGGGGAAAGGAAATGGCGCAGTATCTGTCCCATACATCGTTGGACACCTGAACCGCGCCGTAAGAGAAGGGATAAAGGAGAGAGTGAAAGAACCAAACTTTGTCAAGGAGGGTGGAGGAAAAGGGTCTACAACAAAAAAAGGGGAGAGTGAAGCGACTGACGATGATGGCATTGTTAAACAGGCCGTTTATAATCGTGACAAACACTGCATAAGCACCACGAACTCCTTGCTGTGTACAGTTTCGATTCCCATGCTCCTCGCGTCAGTGCGCGCAAAGCGCGACCTCTCCCATAATCCTCGACTCAGCAGTAAGCGCTCTGTTCTGTGCGCTCACTGTGCTCTAGCGAGACGAGATAAACGAACCAGTCGAGCGCCCGTAATCGCTCACTGGGCCGACTAAAGAGCGGCCGGCGCGCTTTGCGTCTTCGGCGCCGCGTCGTTGCATGTCGTCGAGCGGTTAAACGGGCATTCGCAGGGCGGCCATCCGTGGGTAACGGCCGCGCTAACGGCGCTGACGCCCGGCTGCAACTGCTGTGGCAAATCCGCTGGCGCCGAGCGGCTGGCCTCGTCTGCGAAACTGTTTGGGAAAATGCATCTCCAACTTTGTGCGCTGTTACGATTGTTAAACCGCGACGAAGTTCTCTGTGCTTCCATGTCGCGATGGGTGCAAGTGAGGATGAGTCCGATGTGAAATAATAATAATTGGTTTTGGGGGGAAAGGAAATGGCGCAGTATCTGTCTCATATATCTTTGGACACCTGAACCGCGCCGGAGTCCGATGTGCCAAACTCGTTTCTGGAGACAGCCGAGCGTTGTTTGGAGCGGAAGTTTTAAAGGCGTTGGCTGGTAAACCTGCTGCTCGTTCGCGGAAGCTTTGGAAACTGGCCGTTCAAATTATTTTATTTAGTGCTTACGATGGCGTAGTGCATCGTAAGCAAGAGGTGCCGTAGTGGAGGGCTCCGGACTAATTTCGTCCACCTGGAGATCTTTAACGTGCACTGACATCGCACCGAACCCGACCGCGGCGGCTGCGTTTTTATGGAGGCTAAACGCTAAGGCGCCCGTGTGCTGTGCTATGTCGGTGCAATTTAAAGATCCCCAGGTGGTCGAAATTATTCCGGGGACCTCCACTACGGCACCTCTTTTTTTCTTTCTTCTTTCACTCCACCCATATATCTTCCCTTACGGCGCGGTTCAGGTGTCCAACGATATATGAGACACATACTGCACCATTTCCTTTACCCAAAAACCAATTATTATTATTATTATTATTATTATTATTATTACGATCATGTCGTGACGATGCCTCGAATGGACGCTGAGCCAAAAGCAGGTGCGGCATTTTACTACGATTTCATAGTTCTAATGCAGTAACAGGTGTTTCAAATAGCTGATGCGGCTAATTAACTTCAATTACTTCATAGCTTTAATAGCAATTACACTGTAAAAAGTGTAGCTAAATTACAATGAGTAGACCAGAAATTCTGGATATCACCGGTTGCTAGGTTACAAGTCCCAGACAGCGGTGTTTTTTTTTTTTATTTCGGTTCACTATCGTCGCCCATTTATCCTCATTCACTCGGTCAGTAGCAATCGGTTCTCGTCGCAAATTATGCAGAAGCTATATTGCTTCCCAGATAGTTTCAACTCGACATCATACCGCAATTATAATCAACCGGGCTGATAGTTTCCTTATTATCTTCTATTTTCTATTTCTCTTTAGCCTTGCATAAAAGGGGAGTAGTAATTACCTCATGCTGCAGTGTCAGCCGCCGCGCTGGCTCAGTAGTCATGGCGCTCGGCTATTCACCCGAAAGACGCGGGTTCGATCCCGGCCGCGGCGGTCGAATTTCGATTTGGGCGAAATTCTAGAGGCCCGTGTACTGCGCCATGCCAGCGCACGTTAAAGAACCCCAGGCGGTCGAAATTACCGGAGACCTTCACTACGGCGTTCCTCATAGCCTCAGTCGCTTTTCGGTCACAACGAAGAGAAACTCAGAAGTTGGCTCCCGGTTGCGAGCATTTCCCTGTCTCCTTCCAATCTTCCGAACAATCAATTTTCCACGTAGCGACGTCGGCAACAGTACATATCTCTTTTTTTTTTCACATAGAAAACGGCGTATATACTGCCATCGTTTACCACGTCTTAACGGACTTCCGTTTCCGCGTTTTCTTCAAGTTTGCTGCTCCTTCGCGCTCCCCACTTTTGTCGTTGCCTTCTTAAGCCGCGTTTCCGCCTTCGCGACCGTATAGGAAGTCAATAACTCGAGCCAGACTGCCCCGACTGGCGCCCCTTATCGAAATTTAATAAATAGAGCGAAGCGCCGCCGGTTGCCCGCTTTCGTCAAAATGTAGCGCGCCTTGGGCCGTTTCGCAAACAAGCTTCACCCGCCAGCGTCGTCTGCTATGCCGCGAACGCAGACGCCGCCGCCGCAGCGCCGGCTCGTCCTGTACGGTGGCGCCCTCTCAGCGGCGACCGGCTCCGCTGCCTCCGTTTCTTCCTCAGTGCGTGCCGGCTGCTCGTCGACGGCGAGCGTGGCCCGCGCTCTGTGACGCTGCACTAGGCCTAACCCGTGCCGCCGCCGACGCGGGCTCCGTCCGTGTGCGCGGCATTTGCATCGCCTCCAGTGCTGTGCGTGAACGTGTGGGTGTGTCTTCGCGCCCGTGCAGGCGTCGGCGTTGAACGGCCGAGCGCCCGGACGCTCTTGTTTTCGTTTTGCGAGCGCCAAGAGTGGTGGGTGCGCGGTTCGACGGTGCCTGCGTGCGTGCGCGCGTGTGTTGTGCTCTGCCTCCGCGCTTCGCTTTCGGGGACGAACTCCCGTCGGCATCATCACCGCGCCGGCGCCTCTCGCGTCGACGACGTCGTGCCCGTTCGCTTCTCGGCGAAACCGCGGCTCGGTTTGAACTAGAGGTGAGTGCTCCTCTCCTTTTCCTGCCCGTCTTAGCGTCGGTGTTTTGGAAGCTTAGCGTTACCACAGCAACTCCAACGCCGCCGCGGGGCTAGCGCCGCCTCTTTTCCTACTTTTGTTTTCGGTGTCCGGCATCTGTCGTCTGCTCCTTGTCTACGCGTCGTCTGCGACCGGTCGTCGGACCACGTCATCTTTGCAGCTGTCGAGCCATTCCTTTTATACGCCGCCCGGGTCTTTGTACGAAGAAACTAGTTTTAAACGGACGTACACTTTCCCTTACGTACTTTCGTTTGGCGTTTGGGCGGCTTCTCGGCAGCGCACCAGATGGTCGCGCTTGACGGCGAAGCCGACTTCGCAGTCCCCGACGACACCCTCGGGGGAACGCCCGAAGTCAGCTGGTCTTCGCTTTTTCTCGTACCGTCCTTACTGGTTTCGCGTCGCCGGAATAGCGCGAGCGGTACTGCAGCGAATTTCGATGAGAAATAGTGCGCTGCTGAAAAAAAAAAAAAAAAACTGGATGGCCTTCTCGTTTCAAGGTTGCGCGCTTGTGCTGAAGCCAGGAAAAAGCCTCGCTGTGGAGAGTACGTGATTTATTGTCAGAAAAAAGGATTCCTCGCATCGCAGTAGTTTATAGACTTGTTGAGCCTGTTTTTTTTTTTTTATGCCAGCTACTTGTAGTTTTCGAACTCCGTTTCAGGCGCGTGACTGTTTAGAACATTTTCCGATTGCTTTTGGTGCAGTGAAGATAAACGACTCGACCGTTCCTGCAGCTATGGACGCATTGAATGACCGAGAAGAAACGTTTAACGGAAAGAAGACCTTTTTTTGTTATATTTATAACTGTGCGAGTGCAGTGCACATTGGAGGAACGTTTCGTAATCGACGTCGAATTCCCGGTCGTTCGCTATGTATGTCGTGTAGAGTGCGATTTCTGGTTGGCCGGTAGCCTATTGCACGGCATCGGTGATTGGCCTGTCGCTGCGCGGGCTGTAATGATTGGTCAGGACCCGTGTTCCACCGCCCATTCACGAGGTGCTTTTGTGCCAGCGCAGCTTTCTTGCGACCCTATTGCGAAACCACCCCAATCTCAAAACGGTCACAAAATCTCCGCTCCTATTGGTCGGCACGGACCGGCCGGCATGTCGGCCAATAGGAGCGGGGCTAACTAATCCGTTTCTGACAGGTTTGTGGTTTGTTCTTTCCGTAATCCGACCGCAGTACAGGCTGTATGCTTCCCGCCCTAAACGGTCATATATGCCCGTTTAATTGATTCGTGCGCGCTTGCAAGGATTCCCGGCTTACGGTTCAACTCAAGACACTACCTGCGCCAAACTCTCAGCATCGCAATCCCTAACCTATCTTGACCGTACGTCCCACGTCAATGAAACAAAAATTATGAAGGAAAAAAAAAACTTGGAATCGTGCCCGCAGCATAAAACCGTTTTGGCTGAAACGGTCGGCTAGACGGCACCTGCTCACGCTACGGGCTCCTCGTCTGCATACAACGTAGATATATCTCTTATCTCTGTTTATCGTTTCTTCGGAACCCGGAACTACGCCTGGTTGTTTTAACGAACCTAGTTATAGCGCGTTCGTTTGTCACCAGGGCGATTCACGGAGCGGCTCTGGCGTGTGCTAACATTTGCTTACGACGGGTCGAAGATCAATCACGGCGCCACGCTCTCGTAGAAGAAAAATGCAACATATGCTAGCAAAACCACAAGGTCTATGCGGGAATCATAGGCACAGGCGTAGTGCTCCATTGGGGACATAATTTGGTCGTGTTTGCCGGTCGCATTTTACGCGGGCGCATAGTGTAGTATTAGATCTGCGCGGCCGTCGGCGATGCGTACACACGAGCGGTCGTTCTTGTGTGTACCAACCGAGAGTCGTTTATGGTCCCCGGATGTACGGCGCGTGCTTTTAATGAGCCCGGGCCCGTTTGCGACACCCCCCCGTAATCGTTAGATATGCTTGCGTAAGTTCCCGTGATGTTCGTTTATGCGGTGTGGTGATGCCTTTATTACTAGATTTACTACCGCGAAAAAAGAAAAACAAAACGGGTAACGGTCGGGTCAGTGCACGTTAAAGGTGCTCAGGTGGTCGGGATTACTCCGGAGCCCTCCACTACGGCACCTCTTTCTCCCTTCTTTCACTCCGTCCTTTATCCCTTCCCTTACGGAGCGGTTCGGGTGTCCACCGAGACATGCGAGCCAGATACTGCGCCATTTCCTCTCCTCAAAGCCAATTTTCAATTATTTTCTTTTTAACCCTCGGTGCTTTTTTCCTTGTTAGCGCAGATCTATTATTAGGAGCTGCAGGAAATTAACATTGGTTTTCTTTTTACGAGTGTGCAGGCACGACTTCGCGATAGCGCAGTTAATAATGATGAATAATTGACTTTTGGAGGGAAAGGAAATGGCGGAGTATCTGTCTCACATATCGTTGGACACCTGAACCGCGCCGTCAGGGAAGAGATAAAGGAGGGAGTGAAAGAAGAAAGGAAGGAGAGGTGCCGTCGTGGAGGGCTCCGGAATAATGTCGACCACCGGGGGATCTTTAACGTGCACTGGCACCGCACAGCACACGGCCGTCTTAGGGTTTCGCCTCCATCGAAACGCAGCCGCCGCGGTCGGGTTCGAGCCCGGGAGTTTATTCTTTGCTTTTCACTTTCTTGTTGCTGCGACTGAAGGAAGAATGGAAAGTGCACGGGACCTGCCCACTGGCTCAAGCGGAGCCGCACTCGCTGCCGCGTGCAGACAGGAGTGTTAAAAGAGGTGCGAGAGGAAAGACCGAAAGAAAGGACGCGCGTCGCAACAACCGCGTCATCTGAAGCGACGGCGACGGTTTAGCAAGGTACCCCGATGACAAGGAGCCCTCGCCACATGTGGTGAGAGCTCCCTAGATCCCAGCCCCGTAAGGCCAGGAAGCCACTCTTTCTCCATTTTCAACCCGCCGCGGTGGCTCAGTGGTTAGGGCGCTCGGCTACTGATCCGGAGTTCCCGGGTTCGAACCCGACCGCGGCGGCTGCGTTTTTATGGAGGCAAAACGCTAAGGCGCCCGTGTGCTGTGCGATGTCAGTGCACGTTAAAGATCCCCAGGTGGCCGAAATCATTCCGGAGCCCTCCACTACGGCACCTCCTTCCTTCCTTTCTTCTTTCACTCCCTCCTTTATCCCTTCCCTTACGGCGCGGTTCAGGTGTCCGCCGATATGCGAGACAGATACTGCGCCATTTCCTTTCCCCTCAACACCAGTTATTATTATTATTATCTCCATTTTCACTTTCGTGGAGCAAGCTGCTCCTATTGGCCGACTGCGCGCAGCATTAGAACACACAGGTTGACACACACGCGCGGTGAGTTTATTACAAACGCGGGCCCCTTCAATATTCCGTCGCCGATTGGCCCACCGCGGGGACCGATAATGGAAAAATAAGCCTCGTCTGTTTGGTGCCGGCTATCCCCGTGACACAGGTATATAGCAGGTGCGGTGAGCTTTTGCGTCTGCCCCTGTAACGTGCGGTTGGGTGCAGCGCATATAATCGCTCCCATTGGCGCAATTTGTAACTCTGCCTGGTCGCGTGTGTGTGGACGGCCGTCGTCCCTGCTCGGTATATAGAGATGGACCGATTGCCGTGGCCCCGATAAGGATCTTAATTATACACTTTTCCTCTTTCCGCGTTGGGGCCTGGCCCTTTTTTCGTTTCTTGCTTGGATTTTGTTTTTCTTTTTTAACATTGCACTATTATTTTGTTCCTCCCTCCGCCGCGTTGAAAACGGCAGACGTCTGTCTGTCCGCGCCTGCCTCAGTTGCTGGGGGATACGCCTTACGGTTGGACGGAGTTTGTTCTTTTAATTCTCGCGGGATCCGCAGTCAACGCCTTCGGAGCTTTCCTTTTGATGACCGTAATTGCCGTGCCTTCTTGAGGGGGAATGGTGTGGGAAGGAGGGGGGTGCTGGCGTCTAGAGACACACAGACACTGGGAGTTTCTGTACTGTAGGTTCTGTGTGTAGTGTGGCGCCCCCTGCTATCGCCCTTCTTCCCTTTTCAAGGCGTCGGCGGCGACGTTTAATGCCGCTTCGCCCCTCGATGTGACCTCTGCCTTCGGCCGGCGGCAGTTCTCTCCCCTTGCCCGAGGCACGCGCCTTTCCTATGGAGAGAAGGAAAGGGTGACGAGAAGGTTACGCAGGCGACGCCGGTGAAAGGGTGCTTTTTTTCTTTTTTATAACTGCGGAAGTTTTATGCCGTGATAAACAAGTTCTTTTTTTCTTTTTCGCCGGCGTAACGACGGCTGAACGCGTGAGCGAGAGCAGCATTTGCTCCCCTTGCTTTTGCTACAGGGCGGCCGCTACATGGGAGGTCGCCATGATGGTAGGGGGGAGGGGGGTGAGGGAGGGATGCATCGCCGAACAGTGATGACTACACACAGATGCAAGCGTGGATGTGTTTTCGCTGGCGCTATTCTCGGACGTACGAAAAAGGAGAAATGTGAGTCTCTGGCGGCTGGAGATCCGGTAGCAAGTTCCCGGGTCCCTGTTTTGGACGTGCTTGGATGTGAAGTATGAGATCGGATTCACTTATATAACCTGGTTGCAGGCGAAACAGCGATTAGCAAACATCCTTGCGAATATGCAGTAGCAAGCAAGATAGGCATGGCCCTGTGAACGTTCCTTTCTTGTCTGTTGGTTTTATAGACGGCGTGTTACGAGCTACAAATGATGAAAGCGACTCACGCTATGAGGGACGCCTGTAGTGGAGGGCTCCGGATAATTTAGACTACCTGGCATGATAACCTCTGGTCAATGAAGGTAACGGAGTGGACTCCAAGAGAACGCAAGTGTAGCAGGGGGCGGCAGAAAGCTAGGTGGGCGGATGAGATTAAGAAGTCTGCGGGGATACGGTGGTCGCATCTGGCAAAGGACGGGGCTAATTGGAGAGACATGGAGAGGCCTTTGCCCTGCAGTGGGCGTAGTCAGGCTGATGATGATGAAGACGTCTCACAGTACACGGGTCTGTAGCATTTCGCCTCCATTTAAATGCAACCGCAGCGGCCGGGATCGAACGCGCATCCTTCGGGTCAGCAGCCGATCACCATAACCACTGAGCCACCGCTACGGCTAAAACGCGTTTCATTTGGCTCACGAATGAGGGTGGCTGTTGCCTATGGTGCAGTGTGAAATTTGCACCGACTGCAAGGCGCTTGAGCGGTCGAGCTATGGCCCTTGGACAGTGAACCAATGGGATCGGGAATTGAACTTTTTTTTTTTTTCACTCGTTGATCTCCAGGTCCTGGTTTGTATGTGAGATGTCGGCACCTCACCTGCACTGCATAAATCATTTGTGGCCCACACGGGTTGTGCTCAAGGTATTGTTCTCAAGTAAGGCCTGCAGGGTGGCAAGGAACTTGGGAGGAGGACAGTCGGGTCTCCTGTAGTAACTGTCAACTTCGACCGACCTCTGTCGAGGCCAAGCGCCGGCGTCTTCCCGACTGTCGCCGGTCAACGCGGAGACTTGCCGAGTGCACACGCATTCTCCGTATGCGGAAAACGCGGGAATTTTCTAATATCGAGACAGGGTCGGAATGCCGAACTCTAATTGACTATCGCCGACTTTAAATTATAGCCTCCCCATGTGTAAGGGGACTTTTTTGTGCACTTGTTACACGATAGTCCTTTTCGGTGCAGACGTCACGAATTTGAGTCGGATGTGGAGAAAAAATTTAACGCAGTATTTTCAGCAATAACTGCGTATTTTGCGTCAGGTCGACACAAATATGCCCCAGCAACAGCTACGAAATCAACTTTAATAAGACTAAAAATTGTATAAAATTGCTCTGTGTCCCTTTAAAGACCCTGGCAGACCCCGCTGTCGCTGTGGTCTGTCTGTCGGCGCGTGGGTTGGTTTGAACGGCGTATCGAATGAATGGGCGAAAAACAATTCGTGTACAGTGGACTGTCCTTTATTCAAAATCGCTTAATTCGAAGTTCCGGTTTATACGCACTCACGCTTTCTTCCCCTTCCTCATGAAAGTTATCAATACGGCTCGACCGTTTTTTCGAAGATACGCACAATTCGAACAAATTGTCATTATAAAGTTAACACTTCCCAATTTTTTACTTACTCCTCAGGTTATAACACGAGACAAAGGCACGTTTTCACAATAACCCCTTTGAACGCGCGAAATAACTGTTTTAAATATCTTTTTTTTTCCGAGGACAATTACAGACTGGAATAACCTGAATAACGAAATTGTTACCCAGAATTCTTTAGTGATGTTTGAAAAATGCCTGCAAATGTTGTGAATTTCAGTGTTCCTGTGCTTGTATATTTGATGTATGCCCACCCTCCTATGATCTTGTACTGGATCGCAGTATCTGTAAATTAATATAAATAATAAATAAATATTCGGTGCCTTTAAGGTTCGAATGAAGCGTGTTGTACCGGCTGTGTATACAAACAGTCGTCCTTTGTCAGTCGCTTTCATTCACACCAAAGCATGAGGCATGTTTGCACCCGTATATCCCGGTAAGCCGGCAGGGTGACCTCGTTGTCACACGAGGCAGGCGGCTGACATCCAAAGCCCCTGCGAACATAACCCAGCCCACGCCCAGGCGACGACACGCGACTTATGTACTTCCCCCCACGTGCTCTTCTAAAGGGCGCGGCCGCCGCGCCCCCCTCTGTTTCTCGAAAGAAACGAGCGAAGGAGGGTGAAAATGCGCGGTTCGTAACCGCCCCGCTGAACGCGGGTGTGAAAAGGGAGAAAACCGCGCGATGGCCGCATGGCGTGCTGCTTCGCGCTGCCTGGCTTCTCGTGAAAGCCGAGACACTCCTGGGGAGGAGTGCCTCTTCTCTTTCGAGTTTCTTTTCTTTTTTTCTTTTCAGTTCGTGCTGAGGCGTAGTTTCTCAGAATTGCCCGGGGGAAAATGTGCCCGCCACTCTATTCTAACTCGTGACGTCATTAGCGAGTACTCTTGAAGTGGATGGCAGTGTGGACTAGCTGCAGAGATAGGTTGCCAAAAAAAGGCTTCTACGCTTGACGGCATCTGTTTGCTTGCAGATACGGCCGGGGCTGGCAGTAGCTGTATTTCATATATTTTGGCCTTTTAGGAAAAGTAGCCTCTTTGTCATTAGAGCGCGGTGATTATTCTATTGATACAGCAGGACAACTTTAATTTTGCCCAGGCAACGTCCATGGAATTGTCTTACCTGTCAATGTACCGTTCTTTTACGTTTTTTAAATGTTAGGCGCCGTGACTAAATTCTCGATGGTCATAACTCTAATGACTGCGTTTTCGTTGCTTGTAACAAAATGTGACACTCAAGTATTCCTTTTCACGTTCTTTCTTAGGTCAGTTTCATCTCGGAGCTCGTTTGCACTCTTGAAAAAACCTCGAGCTGCTACCACAGTACCTCAGTGGATGTGTCGTTCTTGTATCGAGCTCGAGATCGCGGGTTCGATCCCGGCTGTGGTGGCCGAATTTCGATGCAGGCTAAAAACCACCCTTGTGCTTAGATTTCAATGCTTCACGGTAAAGAATTCCAGATAGCGGATTATTAATCCGGTGCCGTTTGCCAAAGACTTTTTCAAAGTTTGCTGCTTGGGCTTAAATTGCGCAACTATTAACTCTTTATTCATTTAGAATCTGTCAACTATTCATTTCCTTGTCCATTCGAGAGGCACCCAGTTTTTACGCGCCCCCTCTTCGTGCGTTCTCCTCCAGTAAAGGATACCCAGAAACGTGGAATCGCCAGGATATGAGGGGGGGGGGGGGAGGATGCACGGATACGTGCCTGTCTAACCGTACTTATACGCTGTTGTATACAATCCCCCTCCTCCACAGTCCGACAGCCCGTCCGTCCTGAGAAAACCCGCTCCGGACAGGGCGTGCACAGAGCAGCCGTTACGAAATTCCGGTCGTTCCCCGACGACGGAGTCAGAACCCCGAGCGCGCGAAAGTTTCCCCCAGACACGTGAGCGCGGCGGAGTCCGGTTCTTGTCAGCGACTTAATCTGCCCCGGTCGAGAAGTTCGCCGAGAAGAAACTCGGAGAACTGAAGGGGCTCACTTTCGCGGGCGAAGGCAGCGGCGAAGCGTGTGAGTGTAGTGTGAGCGAGGCGAACACCGCGCACTGCCTTGACAGCTGACGCATCCGCCGCGCGGCGTCCGACCGAGAAACCCCCGACAACGCGCGTTGACCTGTCGGTCTGGCTGTCTGCCTGTCTGTCGGTTTATTGCACGGCCGAGCACCGTACTCTACCGCGTGTACTGGCCGCATCTGGCCCTGGCATCTCTGTCAGGTCATCGTCGGAGGGGACTCTATCGCCAAGAACTGGCTGTGCTTCCGAGTGCGCGTGGGCGCAGGCGTGACAGGTGCTCGCCGCCAGTTTCTGCGCGCCTCGCAGGGACCCCGTGGCGGCGTAGTCTTCGGGGTTTGCTTGGATCGCGACGAGCTCGCGCTTGGGTGTCGGTGTCCGCTTTGCTGTGGCGTTACCGATCTACTTCCGCAGCAGCTTCGCCTGTGCAGCACGTGTTGAATTGCGTCGAATCTTGGTTCACGCGCTGAAAGACGCATTGGAGGTTGCATTGCCGGATGGGTTGCAGGAGCGCATTGAACGATGCACTACAGTTCGATACAACTCAATAATGAAGTGACAGATGGCCCTCAATGGAGGCCCTCCAGCCACTGGCGTCGACCGACTGGCGTCCCGTTGCATTTCCCCCCTCCCCATCTCCCTCCCCCACGTGGTTAAAAACCCCTACTTCTGCCAGGTGCAAAGGGATTGACCACGACGTCACGACAATCTGTCGACGCCATTGGCTGGAGGCTCTCCTTTGAGGGTCATCCGAAGAGCGCAGCCATACCTCTCGCGCGTTCAAGCTAGGAGTGGACGACCCTGTACAGTTATAAAAACGCGTATATTTTCCCCATTGCATCGCCTGGCTCGGGTATCTTGCAGCGAGTGTAATCACTTTCGACGATATGTTTTCTCAAAATAGGGCAAAAGGACACGAGAGTGAAAGGTAATCGGACTGACACGCTATCCTTAAAGCTCGCCAAGTTTGTGAGGGGTGGTAACTGTCGGCCTCAGCTCTACCGATCTTTGATTTGATTAGATTTATGGGGGTTTAACGTCCCAAAACGACTGAGGCTGTGAGGGGCGCCATAGAGAAGAGCTCCGGAAATTTAGACCACCTGGGGTTCTTTAATGTGCACTGACCTCGCACAGCACACGGACGCCTTAGCGTTTCGCCTCCATCGAAATTCACCCACGGAGGCCGGGATCGAACCCGCGTCTTTCGGGTCAGCAGCCGAGCACCATAACCACTGAGCCACCGCGGCGGCCTCCCAATGTTTGGGGCTTCAGTTATCCACTACACTGGTTATGGATAAACCCCGTGGCCTGCTGTTTTTTTAGACTAACACTGCACGGTTCCTGCCTTCCAGTGCCTGCCCTAAAAAGCTTTTTCGTCGTCACGATGGATGCTGCGCCTCACTTCTTAACTTTCCTTGTTGTTGTGACTTTCTCGTCGGCGTGTACGCATGAGCTTACGTCCGTTGCACCTGAAGTTATGCGTCCCACATATCGCGGTTGCGGCGCCTGTCAGTGCGCATTCCGTCTTCATCCGGGAGACCCGTTTCGCCCTTCGCGCCGCCTGTCCGAAACGTCAGGCGATCAACGCATTTACCATTGTATACCCCCGCACGTGCTTGGTCGGTGCATCGGCGGCACACGCCGGGGCGATTCCGAATGCTAGGATCGTCGACGAGGAGGTTGTCTCCAAAAGTCGAGGCTCTTTTGCTCGTCCCACGGATGGCAGCGGCCGTGGGTGACAAGCTCATCTGGTATACACGCTGTCTCTGCCGGTGTGTGCCACTCTCTAACGACCCTGAAGGGTAGACAGCACGTGCCTGCACTCTCTATCACCTTGTAAACACACACGCACGCACGCACACACACAAGCATGAAATAAAATAAAACGTGCGCTAGAAAGAATGGTAATAGGGACCGACTCAGCGCGGGGGGATTGGACGCATCTCCGTGCGATGACGAAGCGTCATTTCTTCGCTTTATTAAATTTTGCCCTTACGGAGCTGCTCTGAAAAAGAAAGAAAGAAAGAGATGAAGGGAGGAGGAATACAGTTGAAAGTGGTGGTGCCTCGCCAGCTTCATCATCTGAGATGCGCTCGAGATGAAGGGCGTGGGCGGGTTACTTAGCGTCGGCGACGCTCTTTTCTGTGGTGCCTCGCCACAGCCTCGGCGGCGAAGACGGCGCGGGTTGATTTCTCCTCCTGCTCATCCTCCCCTCGAGAGTGTGGCGGAAGGAGGGCACGCCGACGGGTGCGATTTCCGGCCCCGGAGGGGAATCCCGTAGATGGCGTGATTCATCGGCACAAAGTGTTTTTCCTCGGTAGTTAAGTCTTCCTCTCGCAGGTGGTGGTCCGGTCTTCACGCTTGGCTGCAACGGCCAAGGCCGGAGACGGGCCCGTAGCTTTGAGCGCCCACTCAGCAGAAATAGCTGAACGCGTTTTTTTTCCCCTTTTAAGCGAACGCCACTGTTTTGCTGGCCTCTTAAGTATAACCTGCCAAACCGAGTTTTTTTAAGAGCTGCGTTATTTGGCTGGCAGCTTGGGATGCCGGGTAACTGCCTGGTGCCAAGGTCTCGTTTGTTTTGCCTTCCTTTTTTTTGTGTGTGTGATGCTCAAGTCTTTTTAATGCGTAAGCATTGTATGTCTATGTTTGAGGTTTCGTGTCATCACGAGCTTGTCATCACGATAACGTTCGAACGAATTGGGTTACAAGAGTGGTCGCATTCGATAGAGCATAAAAAAATGTCGAAGGGGAAATCATGAGGTGCATGTGGGATAATTAGTTAATTAATTAGAGCCAATAACGTCCAAAAAGTGGGCGGGGCCGGAGCAAAAGTGGCGCCAAATTTTAAAACACCGGAAGTGGCCGGAGCTAAAGGGTGGCGCCAAATTTGAAAACTCAAAATGGGCAATGATGGAACTTGATTAATTTAGGCAAACAGGGGCGAGGAGGCGTCAATGCTTGCGCATTGCTCCAATGCGGGTCCCGGAGTTATCGCAGAATTTTTTTGTAGCGAAAGCTACATTGGCCACGAACTCGCAGTTTCGCCTTGCTCGCATTCCCACCGTGGTCGCACCGCACCACGTGACCAACAACGTGACTGGTCAGGTGACCAACCGCGGGACGAACCACGTGACCACAACTAGCCAGACAACCAGGCTAACCTGGACTTGCAATTAACATTAACCAAGGCAATCCAAGCTATGCCTAAGCTTTCGCTACGTATATCATGGCATAGCCAAGCTAAGCCACTGCCAATTATTTACTGGTGCCTTCTGTTACGTGCTTTCTACTGCGCTGCCTGATTAGTGACCGAGCTTTCGGTTTCAAATAGCAGTTTCTTTTGTACAAAAGATGTCCGGTAAATGACACCCTAGTTTCTGATTTCTGTTCTCAGAGTTACATCTTACGTGCATGAAAGTTTGCTTGTACCAGTTATGTATTTTTTTTTTTTTTGCTGTGAAGAGATGCAATTATAATGAGCACTTTTCCGTATGCCATGGCCTTTGAGTCTGACTTGCGTCCTCCAGAGTTACTTCGGTGTTACACCAGTGTTTGAAGCCCGCTTTCGCCATTGTTGTCCCAGCTAATATTAGTATCGTCCACAGTGTTCCAATTATTTACGCCACTGCCGGGTGCAACTCGAGTGTGCTCTCTCTGTGCGCACATAGAGCAGCGTACCGCAGCTCCGTTCGCCCCCTTGTATGTACAGTGTGTGCCGTGTCCTTTGCTCCGCGACGGCTGCACTCCGCCCCACGACGGCGGCTTCTACGCTGCCATTTGGCCGTCGCCCACGGCGCGATCATCGCGGAAGGCATTGCCTCGAGTTGACGCCCCAAGGCTGCCCTCCCCGCTAGTCTGGAGCGGCCCTTCTTGCTCGGTCGCTACCCCCCGCTCTCACCCAGCCGCCTTGTCGCGCCTGCTGTCGCTCGCACCTTCATCTGCGCGCTTGATTAGTTCGGTGCATTGCATTGTTCCCGTGGGCCGTTTCGTTACGACGGTTCCACTCTCCATTCTATTCCGTTT
Organism: Amblyomma americanum; assembly: GCA_030143305.2. Classification (NCBI taxonomy): domain Eukaryota; kingdom Metazoa; phylum Arthropoda; class Arachnida; order Ixodida; family Ixodidae; genus Amblyomma; species Amblyomma americanum. The sequence continues at coordinate 45,268 of JARKHS020025948.1, read as the reverse complement.
CTATTCTCTCTCCCCTTCGTCACTTTCGTCGTCCGCTCGGCAAACTGAAATGGAATCAAAAAGAACGTTTAATCGTTTCTCCGTGAAGGTGCGTAATAAGAAAGCCAGCAGTCACCCACACCAAGGAGAGCATAATGAAATGTGTCCATTATCTTTATTAATTGTGGTCTTGATTAATAGTAAATAACTAGCGTAATCGTTTTATGGTTCAGAAAATAATTTATTGGAAAGGAACAGGGTAAACAACCACTTTCCGCCAGTGCGATCCTAACCCATGACGAATGCACTCCTGCATAGGAGACTTCAGCGACTCTTCTCTCATGCTGCTCGCAGTGTGTTAAACACTGTGTGCTGTGTTAACTTGCCTAAGCAAATGCGCTGCTGATACCGACGACTCAGAAAAAGAGAGCACCGCCCTGCATGGTCAGACGAATTCGTTTAGTCCGTCCATCAGAGCATATAACAGGCTAGTAAATGTATAAGAGGCAGCTCGGAGAGAGGGACTGTGCGTTGGGCGAGAAGGGAAAAAAGGAACGGTGGCCTGAGCCGCTGAGGTGTTCCCGCCAGAGACGGCCGGGTGCAATAGCAGTTGTAGCAGGTTTAGTGATCCTGTTGACTGCGCCACTCGTGGAAGTCCGCTAAAGCATGGCTCCTGTGAGCCGACCGCTTTCATTTCCGTTGCTGTTCTCCTCTGCTGTCGCTCCGTCGTGGTCTGGCCTTCTCCGCTTCTGCTGTTCCCTGCCTCTCTACCGTCGAGTCATACCTGGTACGCCTCTCTTCCACGACCTGGCTGCCGATCAGACGCTTAAAGATAATATCGCGGTGTACTTAATAATGTATGCAAATAGTCGTAGACGACCTGGCATATGCCGCAGAAAGGGGGGGGGGAGGGGTGTTGATCGGCGTTGACACGGACCATCATGGTCTCCATACCCAGCGCTGTATACTTATACGCAAGTAAGGAATGTATAAGCTTCCTGACCCTTCGCCATCTTCACGGGCAAACGAATTATAGCGACAAGTGTGCCACTCTTCCAACTCCCTGTGATAGTCCGCTCGGAGGCCCACTCGGCTTCCATCCACCACAGCACTCATTGGTTTAGAACTATCCCGATCACGTGACTACAAAAACCGTGTTCCAGGGAATGCCCGTTGTACGACCCACATGAATTGCATAGCCGCACGTCGACAGCGTCGATGCCGTATATATGCACCGGCAGAGGCTGCCACACGACTGTGCGAATGCATTTGGCTGTTTTACCTCTGGGAGGGGCAGTGCGCGCGTTGAAGTGGAAGTGCAGAGAAGTTGCGCGCCTGTGCCACGTCGTGGGTGTGTGCGTCGGGAGCAGCGTTGCAGCCAACTGCGTCTCCCGAGGACGGGGTAGGCAGTAGGCTGTACTTGGCGAGCACAAACCGCGGAAAAGGCTGCGAGGAAGGAGGGGAGGGCGTGTGTGCGACCTGCTGCTGACGGAACGTCGCGAGGCCTTGCTTCGGTGCACCGCGTGCGCGTATTATATCTTGTATATATCTTGCTGCGTACGGGCGAGACACCCTCGGCGTTCCGGGCGGTCAGCTGTAGGGTGGCCTGCGTGCCGGCCGAAGGTTGCGACGATTACAATGGCGGTCGGCGGTGACGCTGCTGGCATTGAGCTCTGTGCTCTGTGCGTCGACGGCGCGCGATCCTGGTTGACCCGCCGACCGGTTTGACGGAGATGGAATGGCAGGGCGCGAGTCTCGCGCCGTGTGGGCGAGGACGCGGAAGGAGAAGGAGTGGTGTTTCGGCGAACTACTCTGGATTCGGCGTTGAAGGAAAAGAGAAAAAAGAAGGGAAAACTCGCAGACTTCTCATTTGCCTCCGAGACGAAGTGGTGATGGCGGTGTACCTCTACCGCACCTCGTTTCTTGAGGGCCTCCGCGACCGCTCACAGAGGCCACGCCCACTTTGGTCGCGTGACGGCAGGGGACTCGTTTCTCGACAACTGCTTCTCTCTTGCGTACGCCACGATAACGTTTTGGGCAAACGGGGATTGGGAAATGATGGTCTCGTTATCACGTACAGTTTTTGCAAAAAGTAACCAGGCTAGACGGTTTGCTTTTCAGTCGTATACTGAAGCTGTTATGCCAGCCCCCCAGCAGCTCTAAATCTCTGTACGGTAAGGAGAAACATTGTCCTTACCTTCCGAGAGCTTTTTGGTCTTTAGGGAAGCCGTAAGGGCTCTACTATTCGAATGAGAAGCAAACTATGCAGCCTGGTTACTTTTGGCAAAGGCTGTACGCATGGAGGAGGCCGAAAGTCACCGTAGCCAAGGATCGCATGGAGGAATATTTCGATGTTTGTTTACTTGTGGCGTTGGTCAATGAGAAATTAATAGTGTAATTACGTTATGGCTTAAGAATAATTGATTGGAAAGTGGAAGAAAAAACAAATACATGCCGCCGGTGGGATCCGAACCTCCGAATTTCTCTTATGGCGCTCTATCAACTCATCTACGCTCTAAACAGAAAGGAGTAATAAGGGAGTAAGCTGTCCTATAGCGCACTCTTTTTTATAAAAGGCAGTAAGCTAGAGGACTAGTTTACACCCTCTTTACTCCCATATGGGCGTACTAATGTTTAGAGTGTACGGCGGCGGCTGTCAAATCTTCTACTTCCGGTGGTATTTTATGTTTCGCGCAAGTTAACCTTGAGAGTGTTCACCAGCGCCACCCGCGTCTATAGCCGCACACGAAGTACGTCCTGCATTACCGCGAGCGTCACGTGGAACGTGGTTGGCCAACTTCTGAACGGCACAATTTTCAGTTACGACTATACCACGACGAAGTTGGCGTCATTTACCCACCCCCGGAGAAATTCTCCTAGCTAGGTATGCAACTCTCGCTGTACTTATGTCCCGCCTTTAGGAGTTTAGGTGGTGTCGCACGGTGTTGGCGGCGAATGTTCGCGGGTTTTGGAATGCCGCATGAATATGAACGAGTGGGTGGTGGCACACGTGTTTTAGCTTGCACTGAAAGCTCTTACGGGTGTGTATGCCAGCTCGGGCCGCTGTCACTGAACTTCGCTCGGCCGTAGTCTCCTCCTGGGTACGCGTTTGCGGATTTCGTTTAATTCTTCCGGTCAAAGTGCAGGTTCACGCGTTCCTCTTGCCGGGCGTTTCACTCGGTGATCCGTACGCACATATTGCATGCAGCGCTGTAGGTACAGCTTTGCGAGGGACCGTCTCCGGAAGGAACAGTCTTCTTGCAGTCGGCGTAGTATGGTCGTGATCGAAAACTCGTGCTCCCCCAGCTGCCCTGCTCTGTGTGACCGCGGAAAAAGTGCTGTAGGAAATGGTGGGCGTTGCGCTGGGCGCCCATTTGGACAGGTGCTGATTCATGGGCAACGCAATGGCGACGCAGGGGTCCTGTTTGAACAGCGCATTTCTTAAACTTACTTTTGGCGAGGAAAGTAAGGGCTTTTGCAGTCTTTCTTCCACACATTCCTCGCTTAGAGACCAGGGTTCTTCCCTCCCTGCTTCTTAAATACGCACCCCCCCCCCCCCCCGCCCTTTTTTGTTTTCCCCTTTAAATCGCCCTCTTGAATATCCCCTTTTAAATATTCCGTCATATATGTTTGCTTTCTTTTCCCCCAATATTTGTCTGTTTTGTTTGTTCGACAGCTCCTTTACGCCGCTTTCGCGGGGCACGGTTTTTGTTCCGTGCAGCGAACGGAGCAAGTGAAGAGCTTCTTCACCTGGATTATTTCCCTGTCCACATGTACAGGGTTGTGTTCTACCGGTGGCGATGCTGGAGTGGAAGCGATAAGGCAGTCGGTCGTCTTCCTATATACGGCTACCGGGAATGTTCATCCGGGCCGTAGAGATAATTTCGGATTGGTCGTACGCTGCCCACAACGTTCTACTCGTGGGGAGCGCTCCTTGTCTGGCACGGTCTCTCGCATCATATCTGTGCTGCTTCCATCCCGTTTATGTTTATTCGTGCCACCCCCCAAAGAGCTAGGGCATTATAAAAAGTTCAGGGTAAGAGGGCGAACTGTGTACATACGGAAATATAACTGGCACACTGCAGCTGCATAAAACGATCTTGACTGTAAGACATAGTACAAAACTATAGACGTATACAAGTCAAGAAAAAAGCGGCTTTTCACGGCTCAAAGGACCCCCTTCCAGACAACGGCGTCGGCCGATTCTCACGAACCTGCCAGTGTGACAACGCAGGGAGGCGATCGACTATCCCCGTTCATCTGCCACTCCCTGCATTGTCACACTGCCAGGTTCGTGAGAATCGGCCGACGCCGTTGTCTGGAAGGGGGTCCTTTGATGGAGAAAATCCGCTTTTTTCTTGACTTGCACCCGACTATAATATTAATAATGTAATAGTAATATTCCGACTAACATTCACTATTTACGAAAGCGCTGTTTTAGTGCCTGTTCTCGGTCGTCTCTTCAGTTATTGCAATCCACGCCGAGTCCGCTGAGGGGAAAACATCATTACGTTCCCAATGTCGTGTCACGCACCTCCCCATCTGGAGTATCCTCGAACGCGTGAACGATTCCGAGGAAGCACTACGACCCCCCCCCCCCCCCCCCCCCCCCCCCATCGTCTGGCGCCCGGCTGCCGAGGGGACGGGATGCTACTGCTGCGCGAACACGTGTTGTGTTGCATCATGCCACGCTACGCTGCCCGCAGCAAGGAAGCCGTGTGTTGCTTGTTTTCTCATTTTTTTGTATGTTCGTTTTTTTTTTGCGAGCGCGTTCTCCTGTATGGCTCAGTCGTGAGATGGAGTCCGGGAAGGAAGCAGACCGGGAAAGAAGCGCGCTTGGCCCAGCGATAACTCGGCACGCTCCGGTGAGGGCGGCGAGGGCGCCCTTGCTAGCTATGCTTGCAGGAGCGCTTGCCTCTGCCGAGGACCTTCACTTTTTTGCCCTTACCCCTTTGAATGCGCGCCGTCGGCCATTTCTCTTGAGTCTGTGCGTCCTCGTTCCGACACGTTGCGATGCGGGAGCACTTAATCGAGGAGCAAAAAGAAATTGAATTAAATGTATTCTTTCACGTATACACTGTTCTGGAATGATTAGCTGCACTGCAAGCAGAGAAGTACTCCGTTTAATTAAATAGTCTAATTAAATAGCGGAAATGTAGTAGCGTAGACTTGTGCCTGACTAACGCACGCCTTCTGCGCACGCGCGCTGGCATGAGCTTTGCTTCACACCCTGACACTGCGCAGGATGTGAAGCAAGTGTGAAGTGGCAGGATGTCAAGTGCGCAGTAGGCACGCGTTAATCAGGCACAAGTCTACGCAGTTCCAAAACACTCCAACGGCTCGTGGCCGTCGCAGCATTAGGGCACTGTGTATTAGCGAGACTGACGTCCTATAGAGCTGAAATCAGGAGGAAGAAACGGGTTCGGCTGAGGCGTCGTAGAAGGATCGTAGCAGATCATCGCTAGTATGCCAAGGTGACAGAGTGGACACCAACGGCACATGACAGTGTCAGATGGGAAGTTAGGGATCAGTGTACAGGACATCTTGGTCGTCAGCGGGAGAGACCTTATATAGTCTGGCAGTGGACACAGATTGACAGGTGGCAGGTGATTGGGCTTCACTGAAAGACTTTTCGGCGCGTGTTAGTCAAACGCAGAGCTCTGTATAGTGCAGCAGTGTCTCTCTCTCTCCTTTGTGTCTCTCTCTCTATCTCAGTGTCTCTCTCTCTCCTGCTCTAGATCCAGCTCGCTCGTGCCAAGCGTGGGTTGCTTCCACTGGCCAAACATGTCTCGTGTTGTTTTTAAATCACTTCACTGGCATAGCACCGTCTGCGAAAGATCAGCACCCCAGAGCGGTACCGTTTGTAAAAAGCGAGATTGACCGTGCTATACATGGGCGTATAGCGTAGACTCGTTGCGATGCAGTCTCGAGTATCGAGGGGAACAGCCGACTTCCCGCGGCCTGTCATACATCTCGGTTATCCTTGGGTGATCATCAGGCCGGCAACGCTCCGCCAGTATACAGTATCCGATTCCAGCTGGCTGCAGAACTGTTGCATCCCAACTGCAATTCGCTTGCAAAAGCAACCAGCGAATGAAAGGAAAACTTGTGCCTGTTTGTGTGTGAGGAGGGGGGGGGGGGGTTGCAGGATGCGCGTTGACGAGAAGCAGATGCCGCGACGCGTTTTGCGTTCCTGGACCTCCGCGCTGCCGCCGGCCCCGACGGGTGTCAGATTTCGGAAAGTCGCCCGGGTGGGGAAATAAATCGTGGTACGTACGGGCGTCGTGGGCGATGACTCGCTTTTCCGTTGACGCACAGTGCGCCGTGGTTCGGCGTATACGCTGTCTTGGGTTACGCTGACTGCGGCTTTCAATCTGCCCGGTTTTCGTTTCCTTCCTTTAACTGTCGTTCCTAAAACACCATTAGCGCGCTAGGGTAGATCGTCGGGCAGAGCGAGACACTGTCCAGTGCGCGTTTCGTTTACTTCAGATAGTTAAGGATACACTTAGGACAGATTGAAGTTCGCCTGTGTAGGTAGGATATACCGCTTTCTAATCACAAAGTGACCACCCTGATCGAATACGGAGCTTTTATAAGCGAGAAAATAACTAAACAAGACGTTATGCAGGTGTCGCCACTGGTGGCCTATCTCGCGAGTGAAATGCGTGCGTCGACACCGATTTCTATTCGTGGATCCCGGAGGCCACGTTACACCGCCATTCACTTCAAGACGGCGGCAAGCAGTCGTTTTTGTTAAATGACGTCGTGAGCTTCGATCACCTTGACGGGAAGATTTTTAAATCCAGTTTTCTCTCTGATAAATGCGTGTCTCGCTGCCGGACACACGTCAACGTGCCCCATAAGAGTGAGGTAATCAGTTCTTACTCAGAACAGTAATCGCTTGGAGGTGTCCTCAGTTTAACTCCAAGCTATTCTAACCCGCTTGTTTGCACGGTTGAGGATCGCGTAATTGCAAATCATAGTTGCGATTCTCGCCTTCTCCAGCACTGCATGGGTCGAAAGGTTTGCGTGGAAGCCTTCTCGGGTCTTCGCCTTACATTTATCCTGGAAACAGCAGGTTTTGCATGGGCGCTGTACTGCGAGGCCGAACATGACTGCTGAAGTGCGGAAACATTTATGATGATGATGATGATGATGAATTTTTATGGTCGCAAGGCCATCTGTGGCCAAAGGGCGCCATGGCACAAGGTTTTTTCTTCCACTTTATGACCCATTTCCCAAGCATTTCACCCTAAATAAGCCGAGCACCAGACCAGGGAAAAGCTTGTAACCATTGTAACACCGCTGGGTACCCAGCGACACTGGGGATCGAGCCCCGCACCTCCCGCATGCGATATGCGGATGCTCAAACGACTATGCCACCGCTGCGGTGCGGAAATATTTAGTATATACCATGCGAACTGCCATAATGGGGTCACTTGAATGGTCGAAATCACACTTTCAGCGCACAGTAACAGTCAGACAGTATCTAACGAAAGCTTCTTCTCAGGGCGTAACTTCCAGTGGTGCCTGTTGTCGACGCCCGCGCAGTGTCTATAGTTTTCGTTTTCTGGAATAGAACTCGCATAGCGGCGCTGAAGCTGTTCGCAAAACTATACACGGGGAGGTATGGGCCCTCGAACGCACACTGCGTTGTTCACTTTCATGCTGCAGCGATCTGTATACATCTTCTCCTCGAAGGAGGCATCGGAGAAAGGGGAAAAAAAAATGTGGCAGGCACCGTAATTTTTGAGCGCCTTTCATGATCCAGCGCCATCCTTTTTTTTTTTTTTGCCCCTTTCATTTTCTGCGCTGCGCGGCTGCCGAGGCTCCGTCATTTTCAGCGAGATGTACACGTGCCTGCTTTCCGCGCGTACTTTCTTTTGTTTATTTTTTTCTTTTTCTCTTATACTGATGAGGATGACGGCGGCGATGTGGCGCGGGAGTGAGTAAAATAAAACAAAGAAAAAAGTGAGAACAGCCCTTGACGCTTATCTCTTCTTCACGTTCGTTACTCGCATCGCCCGCGTAACGCTTCGTTGCCTCAACGCTTCGCGTAGCTGTTTGCTTTTTCGTTATTGTTTGTTGTTAGCATTACTATTAGCATTATCAGCGGCCTTCCCCGCGTTCTCTTAATCGCTGCGGAGCGGTTAAAAAATTGCGAGCTGGCCGCGGCGGCACCGGTTATGTTTATGTACGCGCTGGAGAGGTTGGATAACACCGTTCCAGGCCGGTGGGGTTCGCTTCCGATGTTGTAGCTTTAACGATTCTTCTCTCATCTGTTTTCTTTGTTTGCGAGAGAGGAAAAGAAAACATTTAAACCAGGGTGGAAAACGGACGTTTATCGCGAGGCTGCCCTTTCTCCTGTAATGTGCTGCCCCCCCCCCCCCCCCCCCCCACACACACACACTTTTTTTTTCCTTCTAAAGTTCATTCTTTATCGTTCCTGCAGCGTTCTTCTCCGTACTCTCCCACGAGGAGTGGTTGGGAGGGAAGCTGTGCGGGCGTACTTGCGCTGTTGAATTTCGATGCAGTGCGGCGTATGCTTGAGGACCTTCGCATGTGGCGTCGGGCGCAAGGAGAGTGCGTTTCTATAGCGACCTGGCAGCGTCCTGCACTCATTGACGCTATAGCATTTGAAGCCTCGTCGGGAAGAAAATGCGTCCTCGGAAGCTAAATTCGCTGATTGGCTGGAGGCATGTGACGTCACCAGACCGACGCATTTCCATTGGCTGGAGGCAAGTGACGCCACCAGATCGGGGAATTCCCATTTGCTGGAGGGAATTGACGTCATCAGGCGAGAGCACTCCCATTGTCTGAAGGGAAGTGACGCCACCTCCGGAAGAGGTTATCGACAGAGGCATCGCCAACACGTCATGAAATTAGGTGTCCCTGTGGATTTTTCATGACAAACTATTCATGACTATAGTGCACGCAGCGGGAAATTTCGCTTAGACGGTTTTCACGAGACTGCTGTCTTGCAGACGCATGCGCGCAAGCCTTATCGCTGTCACTTAGTAAGGCAGCACTGGGCAGTAAGCAATGCGCACTATTGGCTGTCAAGCAAGCAGACCGTATTTGCTCTCACAAAGCTAAATTGAACGCCGTAGCGAAGCTTTGTTTTTTGTTTTTTTTTTGCGTCCGAATTACACCTTCGGACGATGATGTTGATGCTGATTTGAGTCCAGTGGCGCTAGGGCAGTCTGGCCGAGGAGTGCGGTTTTGTCTGCGCTAGGTGGAGTCAAAGGCCCATTTCCCGAAGCTTTTAACACCCAGGGAATCCGAGAACCGGGTCAGGGGAAATCTTGTACTTCATCGGAAAACCTGTGTGTTTATGCGGCCCCACGGGGGTCGAACCCTGCAGCTGCCGCATACGATCCGGATGCCACGACTACTAGTCCGTCGTTGCTGCGTTAACGAGGATACTGCGCACAATTATCACGGGACGCTGAACGCTGCGAAGTACTTTGTGAAAACGAAAAGATATGACTTTCCTGCGCTCTGTGTTTGTTTTTCCGCGTGTGGCGAGGAGGCAGCGATGGAGAGGGAAGGAGAAGAGAGCGAGTCGGCCCACGGGTCGATTTGGCGTCTAGCCGGCGTTATCAGTTACGCGTCTCAGCGTGGTCGGCGTGTAGTTAGTAGTGGTATTTGCGAGTTTGCAAGCTGGCTAAACACTTGTGCAGTGGTGCCCGCAGCGTTGAGGCAGTGTCTTATCTGCCAGGCGGCACATTGGTGCTCCCAACCGGTATCTCCTTGCCGTTTGTTCCTTGGAGGGCCTATTGTATTTTGCTGGGGGCTTTGTTCGCCTTTCTAGGAGGTTGGGCGAGAAGCCGTGTTTCTTTGGTGAAGCTCTTCTTCGCCGCCAAAGAAAGCCTCTTTTTTTCTCATCTTTCCGCTCGCGGGTTTTTAGGAGGCGCTCCTGTTTTGGTGCCGCACAGTGCGGACAACAAAAGGCTTCCGTTAATAGGCAATGCAGTGAACGGTTCTCTTTCTGTTTCTCCTCTTCTTTTTGTCGATTATGCTACTTAGCGCAAACTTGTCGCGTCACATATCGTAAACAGGAGGAGGAGGAGAGACTTTAATTAATACAGGATAGGTCTGCCTAGTTGTTAGCCTATACCATGCTACTACAGGATCATAAACAGGGTGCTCTGCGGCGCCCGTCCTGTGTGCGTGCTATGTTTGCTAAGTTGCCCAAAAACTTTCTTGGCTTCGCTTTTCGATAGCAGGGTAGCAATTAAAGCCCCCAAGTGCGCGGCCCAGCAGGCTGACTCAGCACACTCAGCTGCCGTCTCTTTTTCAGTTTATTTACCAGAAATTCAGCGAGCTGGAGTGATCTGAAACGAAATGTAAATGTAGAAGCGAAAAGTGAAAAAGAATGACGCCGCCAGTGGCGAGCAATTCGTCTCGGGTCACGAAAGTAGTGTGTACACTTTTTAATTCCGAGCAGAGATCCGGCAGCGCATGCGCAGTGTCTCCTCGCTCCGTGCAGCTCCAGGCGGCGGTGAAAATCGGCCCCGCTCTTTTCCACGCTCCCACTTCTCGCGGAATCTCGTCCCACCAGCGCGGGGTGACGACGGATGGCGGCGTGTTGCCGCTGCTGCTGTCGTCCGCGGCAGGCGCGTTTAGGCGGCGATGCTCCTTCGCCCCTAATCGGCGTCTCTTGGCCCATATTCCGCCCGTGAAGTGAGAGGGAAGCAGCGGGGGAGACGCGACCTCCCTTCAGCGACGGCGGCGGGTAATTGGGGCCGGAGAAGCGCTTCCTGCCCCCCCCCGCCACACACCGACAGCAGTGCTCGGGGGAGACCACCTTCGTGAACCGCAGCCGGTGGTGATGCTGCTTCTGCGGCTCCCAGCCTCTCGCACGACCCCCGGCGGCCTAACCGCGACGAGGTTGATGCCACGCGCATCTCGGCCGCTGCCGGAGTAAGAGCACAGCTGCATAGAGCGCCTAATTTTCACGCTGCATGCCGGGGCTGACCACCCTTTCCTCTCCGACCTCTCCTTCTGTCGTGGCTTCCACCCTCCCATTATTCTTGTTTATTCTCGGGGCTCATCGCGGATGTGTGTCGCTGCTGTTTACCCCGGCTGTGAGCGCGTCTCGAGTGTGCCCTCGGCGAAACCCGCGCTACGCGCGTCCTTTTCCATGTGCTGAGTCATCGATGTTTTTTTTTTTTCCCTTGCATTGTGCACTGCAGTCGTGGATGAGGTAACCTGAAATGGAGAGTCGATTGGAGACTGCCGGTTACGCCATGCAGCGGCGAGTGCATGAACTAACGACGGGATAAACACCGGCTCGAGAGTCCCGCGGGCGCCTTTCGAGAGTAATCAATCAGTGCGCGGCAGTGGTAGAAATCCGTTCACGGACGTATCGTATCGGGGGAATGTCCTCCAGGGTAACGGAGTGGATTCCAAGAGAAGGCAAGCGTTAGCAAGGGGCGGCAGAAAGTTAGGTGGGCGGATGAAATTGAGAAGTTTTGCGGGGATACGGTGGCAGCAGCTGGCAAAAGACAGGGTTAATTGGAGAGGCTTTTGCCCTGCAGCGGGCGCAGCCAGGGTGATGATGATGATGATGATTGATATGCGTCGGATCCCTTCACGCTGGTTGCACCAGCGAAGCCATGCACAAGGAGCTTGTCTCGCGAACGGTTGGGTTTTGGCATCTATAAACAGCCGAGCACTAACACCTGCACTCTCTTCGTGCGTCCTCTGTGGCATGCGCGTTGTCAGTTTTGCAAATTTTGTCCTTGCGGGCGCACCCTTGTTACCACTGGGCTACATGCGGCAGCAGCGGCCTGACTGGCGGTTTGCAGCTTACTGCGTGTGCCCGGCACAGGCCAGAATGCACGAGATCTCAGTGAAGTTGTAAACAGTGAAATGGTGTGAATTCAGGGACGAGGCGCGAATGCAAATGTTTTAGGATGTAAGGAAAAGGGTAGCAATTGTCGCTCACTGTGAATGAGGGAGGAAAGGAAAGAACAAAGAGAAAGGGGCGCCTTCAAGAAGTGCCCCCCGGATTAATTTTGGTTATTTTAACGCGCGCTAAGATAGGACAGCACACGGGCGTCTTTCCGCCATCCATGGAAATGTGGACGCCGTGGCAGTGATTCGAACCCGCGACCGAGTAGCTGCAGGCGGCACTCCTCCGAAGCCCGATGGCGGCGTTGTCTCCGCGTTCGTCGGCGGAGTCGCTCTAGCGTGCAGCAGCAGTGGGAGAGACGGTGCGAGAAGCGGCCGTCCTTGGCCGTCCTTGGAATTTTCGGCCCTCCGTCGTTCGGCGGCCGCGTCACCGCCGCTCTCCCGGGATGCGCCCCCCTTTCTTTTTTCCCCCCCCCTTTCCTTCTCTTATTCTTCGCCGCTCGATCCCGAGAAGACACCGGCGGTGCTAGGGTAGTCCGCAGCCAGCGTCTCTGTTCATGCATAGATAGAGAGAGAGCGCAACACGCACACGATGCTCGCTGCTGGCGGAAAAGACCTTCGTCCGCCTTTCTCTTAATCGTTGCCTTCCTTTGTTCACTTTTTTTTTTTTACAGGCGCTTCTACAACCGAGCATGCGGGGTTAGTAGAGAAAGGAAATGGAAACCTCTCTATACAATGCCGACTCGGCCTCCTCCTCGAGGAAATGATGCCCGGCGCTGCGAATTTTTCGCGCGCGGCTCTGTTTCCTACCTGTCGCTTTCTTATTTTTTTTTTGTTGTGTGTGTGTTTGGAGGACGTTCGCAGTTGCTTCCTTTCTTTTCTTTTTCTTTTTAACCTGTTTCGGTGGCGTGAGCGGCGTGTTTCTCTTTGGGCGATCGTGGCAGCATGATGCGACTCTCCCGTAATACGTGTTTTCCCTCGGCGAGGTGGCGTGGTTTGCCAGTTCGATTTCGCTCTGTGTACAAGGGAAGCTATGCTGTTTGCCTGCCGGCGGTTTGTGCCGACTGTGTCTTCCCTCCGGCGTGTGCTTGTGTCTATACTGGGCTCCGAATGTTATCTATGGGCGTTGTGTGGTTTACGCGTGATACTTGACAGGGACGAATGATTTACAGGTCGTTCTTGGAGGTGGGGGGGGGGGGGGGGCGGTCCCGTTTGAACCAGGTGTTTTTGTACTTTTTGCATGAAAACAAATTTGGTTCAGCGTGATGTTTCTGTGTAAAACTTCTCGCTAAAGGTTTCGTTCGCATGCCCGTCTGCTCAGAGTCTGTGGTCTTTCCGCAAACCGGTCTAAATGTAGTAGCACTCGTAAGCTCGTTGCAGTGGCCTCCGGGATTGAGGCTATATAAGTGCAGTATTTCGGAGGCTGTGTTCCATGCCCATACGGCGACAGTTAGACGACGAAGTGGTGCACAGTTGCAAGCCTTATGAAAGGGAAGATTGGCTACGCAGTCGGGTGCCAGTTTTGTTTTTGCGTCGACGCAGTACCTGGCTGTAGGCATTATTAAATGGGTCCTTCAACTGCCGGAAAGCCTGCGTCGAATAATACGCATACTACAGTAGGATACAACTCAAGAACAAAGCAGCTTTTCTCCTTCAGTGGACCCCCTTCCAGCCAGTGACGTCGGGGCCGGTTCTCATTACCCTGCTAGCGGGGCAATGCAGGGAGCGGCCGACGAAAGGGCCCGATAGTCCCCTCTTTCCATGGCCGGGGATAGTCACCTCCCTGAATTGTCACGCCGCTCCTCGCATTATCACGCTAGCAGGGTCGTGAGAATGGGCCGACGCCATTGGCTGGAAGGGGGTCCTTTGACGGGGAAAAGTCGCTTTTTCCTTGAGTTGTATCCGACTATAGGAATCGCGTCTCCGCAGTGATTGTATTGATCAGAAAGTTCGCAAGGCGTGTAGGTTTGGTAGCAGTTCATGGCGTTAACTAACTAAACCCGATGTACCGTGGTACGCCTGTTTCTCTTGCATGTCGCGTGCGTCACCTCGTGCGCGCAGACAATTTCATTTCACACTGAGCGCGATACAAACGAATTGGCGCAGCGCGTCGACCAATCGGCATGACAGCAACCCACGGCTTAAATACACGCCTGGGTGGAGGATTCTTCAACGGCGCTTAAATTATCTCTGCGCTTTGTGAGACCCCGGGAGTGCGCTGAGCGAGCTTCGCTTCTTTCGTTGGAGCTTAATAGCCTCTATAAAAGCCCCTTTCAACGCCTGAAAGTTCTGCCGCTGTACAGTGCGTCGGTTTGGTGTGCGTTAATTATTTCTTTTCTTGCGTTTTTTTTTCTGGTTCAGCTGAAGAGGCGGATTAAGTTAGCAGTGGTTTGGCTCCCCTGACTGCTCTATAGCGAAGTGCGGCGCTACGAACGAAGACGGGAGCTGAATGCTAATTAACTTAATAGTATATAGCGGTACCCTGTTATTTTCTCGCACAACTTCGGTCGACTCGCTGCGCCGGGACTGCCGGTGCTAAGTGGGTGTGCTGGGACCTGGTTCTCACTTGACACAAAAGAAGAGGAAGGGAAAGAGTGCCGCTTGGGAGAAAGTTTGAATAATTCAGGCGTCCGTGTTGGTTAGGTTAGCTTACGTTTGGAGAAAATTGCGCGTAGCGCTGTGAGAGAGACCGGCGCTCTCTGCCTCTTTCGTGCACCCTGTGTCGGCTCCGTTTCCTTTAGCATGGCCTCGCACTAACTATTAAGCCTGGGTCACAAATGTGGGTATCTGTGTATTTTGCGCTGAGGTGCGTCTTTCGTAGTGAAACTTTGTCGGCGGCCTCTTCCGGTTCTTTAATAGGTTCTTTATAGCGCAGCTTTGAGAAGTCGAGTGTGCGCAAAGGTTGTGCGGGTTCGTCACCGTCGCGTTGTTACGGACCTGCTGTCCTCGCATATGTGGCCCTCGTTTGTTTGCATGCGGTGCACGCTTTGTCTGTTGTCCCAACCCGTTGTAGCCTGCGAGCCGCTATTGGGGAGAGGAGGAGGGCATCGCAGGGGAGAGAGGGGCCGCAGACGCCCTGAGCCTTTACTTTTGGAACGATGCTGTACGGGCAAGGATGTGACGCAGTATTAACGCTAATTAACTAATTAGGCTCCCGTTCCGCAGAAAATCCGGCTTTGCGAAAGACGACTTTGACGCGAACGTAGTGCGCGAAAGCCATAGTAGCGAAAACGCAACAGCACACGACGCAATAAAAGGTTTCTGTTTTCCGAAATGACATTAAAAAACGTGTTTAAAAAAAGTGTTTAAGCGACGATATCTTTTCTCAAAAACATATTTCTTTTTAAAAGTGCGCCTGTTAAGCACGAAATATTGGCTTTTGTGGTCTGCAATACTTGGCCAATAGGAGAGCAAGCCATCGCTTATATTGGGCAAAATTTACATTTACATGTTTTTCTGCTCGTTTGTTGCAATTTACAGACATGATGTTGAATGTTAGGGCATTCTTGATTATCGAACAACGTTTATTTTTTCATTATTTTTTTCGCCAAAGGTTGTGGTTCTGCAGTCGGTAGCTCTCCGCACCATGATGCTTAGAGCTCCATGGTGGTACAGGTGGTCTCGAGGAAGCAGCTCTATGCAAACTCCCATAGGCGGTGCGGCAGCTTTCCCTCTAGCTAAAAGTAAGAAACTCTATGCATTAGGGCAAGAGAAGCAGCAAGATGGAACAGAGACTGCATACAAAGGGAAACAAAGCATAAGAAAGTAGCGGCAGGCTCGCAGTCACGACGACGAGCGGGCGGAGGAATAGCGGGCGTAGTGGGCGACCCGCGTATTACGGCGTGCCCGCCAACCCCTTCTCCCGGCAGGCGGTGGGGCGCGATGATGCGACCGACGCTGCCCTACTCTCTCTCTCCCTCTCGGCTGCGAGCGCGGAAGGAACGCGGGCGACGCGCATTTTCTGCGTCGCGACCTGTCCCCGGTCGTCCGGAAGCAGGCGGACTTGACGACCCGCCGATCTCTCTCTCTCTTCCGCGGCTGAGGAGGAGGGGGAGGCAGAGTGGCAGTGTGCTTGCTGATCCGTGGAGAGAGTGATGCCTCGGCAACAGTAATGACTACATTCGGACAAGATGCGTGGGAATCGTGGGAGTGTATAGGAAGGAGCACGCGATCTGACAGGCTGTCTGAACCGTCGACCTCCGTTCGCGCAGTCGGAGGAGGCGTCGGTATACACGCGAGGAGCGTCGAAGTTGTCCTGCGTCCCACAGTCCATGGCACCCGCCTTGGTGTCAGAACGGACAGGAAGTCGGAGGAAGAAGGCTTCCTGGTTACCTTGGACGTCTGCCGCTTGCCTGCACCTGCGGCATATTTGGGCACCTGCGTGTGAATCTGAAATACACTGTAGTCGGATACAACTCAAGAACGAATCGGCTTTTCCCCGTCAAAGCACCCCTTTCCAGCCAATGGCGTCGTCCGACTGTCATGAGCCTGCTAGGGTGACAGTGCACGGAGTGGCAGATGAAAGGGGAATTGTTCCTTCCCTCCATGGTCGGGGATAGTCCCTCCCTTGCATTATCAGGCTATAGTAGGGTCATGAGAAACAGCCGACGCCATTGTCTGGAATGGCGTGCTTTGACGGGGAAAAGACGTTTTGTTCTTGAGGTTTAAGCCACTATCGAGGCTTTTCGCGCACTGGGTACGCATTAGCGTATACGATTACTGATTTACCGGACGCCTCCAACGCACACGCAGTGGCATGGGTGGAGGCAAGGTCAGTGCGCATGCGCAGCCGGTGTTCTGTAAGCCGGTATAATTGTACATTAATACGTACCCGGTGTGCGAAAAGCCTCTTAATGTTGTGGAGGACGCAATGCGCGGGGACACGTATTTGGTCACCTTAGGAAGCGGTGAGGTGTTTCCCTAGCATGCGAAGCAGATGGTGTGGTCACACTTCACCACATCGGCGCAGTCTGTGGGAAATGCGAACCTTCATAGCGCGAAAAACGACACGCGTGGACGAATGAGCGTTTGAGAGAATGGAAAAGGTTCACTGGTCGCGCTAGATTAAAAGATGTCTCCCTTATTTCTTACACTGCGCCTGCCTAAACGGTGCCAGCCTGTTTCTCAGTTCTGTACGAACGACATTTTTTTCAGGTATACAGTAACAGCCGTCCGACTGTACGCGAAAAATGATCCGTTAATGGACATCACACGTTTTTAGCACACCGGAGACGTACTACGGGGGACGTATACCGGTTCACCGGACCCCTCTTGCGCACGCGCGGTGGCTCCCTCTCACCCCAACAATGCCACTGCGCATGCGCAAGAGGGGTACGGTGAACCGGTATACGCCTCCCGTAGTACGTCTCCGGTGTGCTAAGAACGTCTAATTACTCGCTCTCGAAGAACGCAGTCTCCGAATCATTTAGGACCGCAGCCTGGGCAGCGGGCGAGGAGGGCAGAGAATGTAGTTTTTCATTGCTGACACGGTCTCGGTATCGAGTGGGGCTCCTCCCCTTCGACGCTACCGGTTCTACGATGATGCGCCGTGACGCGCCGGCCGTCGACGCAGCGGCCGGGGCTCGTGGCGGTTTCCGTGCCCCCCGACGTCCTCGACCGATCACGACCGATTCGCCGGCGCATTCGACGCGCCCGACGGTGACCGGTGCGCTGCAGCTCGCGCGCTCATTCTCGCCCGACACATGACGTGCGCTCGCTGATCGGTGTCGTGGTGCACGAACGGCCATCGGCACTCGGTGTGGACACTGCGTGCAGGTCGCGTCCGGGTGCTGCGCGCGGTAAGACCTCGTTTGCCGCGTTGTGCAGTTCCTAGCGCGCTCTTTTGTCTGGTACCCGGACGACAGCACAGGGCAAGCCATTTAATTAATATGCGATAGCATATAAGCCTCGTTCGAGCTAGAAACCGGGGGCCAGCATCGTCACACTGGCGGGCAGCCAGATTGGCTTGCGGAGAAATTCTACGCAACAGGGACATGAAGCCACCAGTCTGAGCAGTGACGTCACCGGGCCACCCTAATAAAAATGGCCTATGGACTCTCATAGACTTCTTATAGACTCGGTTGCCTTCATATAGATCTTTCCTTCTGTCTGCCGCCGCGGTGGCTCAGTGGTTGTGGCGCTCGGCTGCTGACCCGAAAGACGCGGGTTCGATGCCGGCCGCGGCGGTCGAATTTCGATGGAGGCAGAATTCTAGAGGCCCGTGTACTGTGCGATGGCAGTGCACGTTAAAGAACCCCAGGTGGTCGAAATTATACCGGAGCCCTCCACTACGGCGTCCCTCACAGCCCGAGTCTCTTCTGGACGTTAAACCCCTATAAACCATAAACCAAACTTTTCTTTCTGTCTATTCATACTCTATAGACTGTCTATAGAGAAAAGTCTACTAAAACTGTATGGCCATAAATCTATAAAATGTAATGAACGGTCTATATGATTTGTATTGCCACGGACTAGTCTATAGAATTTGTCTATCGAAAAGTCTATATACTTTATAGACAAAAATCTGTAGTGGACAGTCTATAGACTGTCTAAAGGAATTTTTGTAAGAGCTGATTCTTCTGTGTGAAGCCTCTACCCGCCAACCATGGCTGGTGGCAGGTAATGCTCGGTAAGAGCTCGGAAGTAGCTAACGACACACTTTGGAAGAGAAGAAAAAAGAACATTGGGGGGGGGGGGGGGGGAGTAATGTAATGTGTGGTGCGTGGTAGCGAACGGCGCACAACTTTGCATTGTGCACTGCCGTACGCAATCATTAGGTGCCCCGCAAGTTTTTTGAAGGAGGGGCTTGGGTGTTTTGGAGGGGAAGTAGCTGAGGGCGAGGCAGTACGCTGGGAAAACCGAAACTAAGGCGGGATGCAACAAGTACTACGCAGCTCACGTTGTAAATTCGAGCAGTTGGCTGCTGTGGGGAGGATGAGTATAGTGTAGGGAGACGAATGGCGTTAAGAAGTGTTAGAGAAAGGCACAGAAGGTACATTGAGGTCGGTAGACGAGGAGCAGGTTTTATAGGGGGCCCCCTCCCTTTTGTGGACGTGAGTTTCGTCTGTTTATATCCCGACGGTTCTTGGGTCTGTTTACCCTGCCCCTGGCGCCCTCTCCGCACCCGGGGTGCGCAGGCCCGGAACACTGGAAGCAGTCGTGATTGCCCCTGTCTCGGCATAAACAGACCCCCCCCCCCCTCCAGCTCCTCCTCCCCCATGCGGCCGCCACGGTTGCTGAGTGCGCTGTGACGGGCAACGCGGTATAGCGGAGGAGGGTTATCAGCGTGGAAGAAGACGCTGCGGAGCTTATATAAACATCTTTCTCCTCCAATCTGCATCTGCCCCGAGCAGGAATGACAGAGCGAAATAAAGGAGGAGGAGGAGGGGGGGGGGTGACGCGTGCTTGTGGGGCCTGTTGTTGCCATGGGTTGGCGGAAGGCACGCGAGATATCAAGCGCGCGGACGCGTTGCGCCTTGTGGCCGCTCCTGTGGCTGTCAGGCGTTAACCCCGTGCTGGACTGGGCGGAGGTGTCGTGGCTCCTTGTATACGCAATGAAGCACGCGCTACTCCGCGTATGCCGTGGGGCTGAACGCTGTGTGGCGCTTTTTCTTCCTTCCGATGTTCTCCTTTCGGTTTATTTCTCGCGTTTACGCAGCCGCGGTTTATAGCAATAGCCAGTTTCAGCACCGCCGCACGGTAAACACGGTAACTATGCGGTGACTACCATATACTGTTGTGTCTTCGTCATGCTAGTGTGCTGCGCGTGCGCAGAACACTTCCATTTCTTCTTTCCGCTCCCTCTTACCCCTTCCACTTCAGGGGATAAAAGCCATCACACGCCCCAAATAAACGTCTATGTTCGAGCTGTCTGTGCCTCCTGACTGTCCGGGCCGCAGGCCGTGTCTATGCAACATATACCGTACGGAAAATGTGGCTAGGCAAGCCTGGAAACGTAGTAGCAACGGCAACGCGTTACGGTGTTTGCGGTACGGCTGACCAGCTACGCTAAAACTGTCTAATGGCTTGTACTTTATCGGCGACAGATCACAGGTCACTCCTGGAAAACCTGAGGAGACTGAACGTTCCCATGGACCACGTCTCCCGCATCGTCGTACCCCGAGGGCTCCCGAACTGAGCTACGATTGGTGCCGCGATTGCTACTGAAATGTTTAGAGGACGCCGGTGTTATGGGTGAGTGGTAGGGACGCAGCCTCTTAAATCGGTGACTCAGACGGCTGACAGGCCTCTGTAAGGCCAATCCTGCCGGTGTATTTGCACCACCACCACCACCAGGTCACAACGTTCCCGCTGTAAGCTCACGTATAGTGAATGACCGGCGAATCGTAGGTGAGGAAAATGCAAACGTAGCGATTGGATTGAGCCGACAAGACTTTCACAGTATTGTCGACATCAGACAGCGCCGCGTTGAGGAATGACGGGCCGGGAATGTTCACACTATACGTGCCCATCTCCGCGTGTGCTCAGTATTGCCTCGGTTCGACAGGAGGTGGTGAGAATGCCGGCTGTTGTTAAGAGTGCCAGGAACTGTTCGCGTCGTCGCGACTCGCGACATCCGCGACCACCGACTTCTCGGTGCGACAGCTTGCACGTCGTTCGCTTCGCCAAGACGTGGGGGCCGCTGCCATTATTACAGATCCCGCTGTGAGAACGACGGCTGTAGCTGAGCTCCCTCCGGCAAAGGTCGTGTAATTACCGCCTAATATTCCCTTGCAAAAATGCTCTATAGACCAGTCTTATAGACTCTACTGCCTTCCTCTGGATTTTTCTTTTTGTCTATTCATAGTCTATAGACAAAAGTCCACTAAAATTGTATGGCCGTAAATCTATAGACTGTTTGTAGACTGTCTATAGGATTTGTATTGCCTATCCTATAGACTGTTCTCCAGGGTTTGTCTATAGACAGTCTATAGACTATGGACAGTCTATACCAAAAGAAATTATTGTAAGTGTTCGAGGCACAGAGCCAAGCGCAGAAACACAAGACCGTGCGCCGGAAAGCCATGGCGAATCACTTCGGTCAAGCACGCCTGCTATGTATGGCTCGCTAGCTTTCGGCAGCAGCAATAGCAGCAACGGCGACAGGAGCGAACGTGAAGCGATTCTGTCGCGCGCATTAGTGGGCGCCCCATTATCGCGTCGTCCCGCGGAACGCCCAAGAAATGATGAAAACAGGCGAGGATCTGGAGAAGGCCCGGGCGGAGGGAAGGGGGGGGGGGTGGAACCGAAGCGCAGGAACGCGTCGGCATCGCGCGCAGATCCGACAGCAGCAGCGGCGACGACGACGTTCTCCGTTCGCCGGAATGCCTTGGAGCGTCGCGTGCGTTATATAGCTTGGTGCGTAGTTTGTTGCTGTCGCGCAAGGCTTATGTATGCGCGAGGACGTGTCTCACGACGTTAAGCTGCTCGGCGACGACTAGAGGGGAGGGAGGGGGGGGGGGGACGTCGGTACAAAATAGCGCCAGATGCGACGCCACCCTCAGACGCGCGCACAAACGCACGTACAGCAGCGCGGCGATCGCGACATTCCTTTCTTTATTGCTCGGCATCGGAGAGCGAGGCTTCTGCTTTCGGCCCCCGGGGCACGCCCGTTGCAACGCGGCGAAAACATCTCTGTCGGGGAAGAACGAAGCGGTCGAAGCGAGAGAGACGCCGGGCAGCGACTTTCTTTTTTTTTTTTCTTTCTAAGCCTGGCGGCAACGGGCATTCTGTTTGCTCGAAGTCGCCGGCGTCAAGGGGTGTTTATTGGGACACGAGATGGGAAGGGGGGCCGCGTGCCAACGTCTCTCTCAAGACATGGCCCGCGGGCCCCGGTGCTGCAAACTTCATTTCCGCAGACACGTGTGTGTGTGTGTGTGTGTGTGTGTGTGTGTGTGTGTGTGTGTGTGTGTGTGTGTGTGTGTGTGTGTGTGTGTGTGTGTGTGTGTGTGTGTGTGTGTGTGTGTGTGTGTGTGTGTGTGTGTGTGTGTGTGTGTGTGTGTGTGTGTGTGTGTGTTGAGTACAAGCCGCGACACGGCCGTTGGATGACGCTGGGCGCGCTGTCTCATGCTCGGTAAGCAGCCCTACGAGTGCGCAGATTCAGGTAACGAACGGTTGCTCCAGGTCTTGGTGCTTGTCCGGCCCTGCTTAACGACGCCCGTTCCACCGGGGGTGGTCGTATAGCGCATTTTCGCGCTTATTACTGGCACTTTCGTTTGACCGGCAGCCCTAATTTGGACCCTCACGGTGAGAGATTTTTTTTCCTAGTATTACCCGCGCACTATCCTGCGGGAGATATGTGTGTGCACATTTATAACTGCGCAAGCAATGGTCACTATTTGTCGTCCGGACGAGATAATCGTGAGATACTCGCTGCAGTGTTCAACTATGTGCCACGCTTTCGTAAGCTTCGTCTTCGTGGTGTCCAAGATTTCGTTGTACTCGGGCTCATCAAGGTTGTAGCCGATAGAGAACACACCGTGAAGCTTAGAACACTCATGTACGCAAAGACATGGTGCTCACAAACACTATGACCAAGCAAGCGGTAGACCATCCGCCTCGCATTTGGGAGGCGCTGGGTTCGATCCCCGTTTGCCGCCATGCACCTACGAGTTTTCTAATGGGTGCATGATTTTTCCCGGCCTGGTGCTTCGGCTTGTCAGACGGTTGCATAATCATTGATGCGTGATGTCAACTACGCGTGCACTGTAAACAGAAAAGAGCAAAAGGGAGTAATACGTACTCTAGCACACTCCCCTCTAGCGAGTGTCCTAGATGACAGAACTCCCTTTTTACTCCCATATAGGTGTATTCCTGTTTAGAGCTGGTGCGGAGGAGAGCACCTCGCAGGTGCGCGTCGTCTCTGCTGTGGCCCTTGCTCTCACTGTCCACCAGAGGGGCTTCTTCCTGTTTGGATGTCGAGGAAGAAACCAAGATTGGCACCTGTGGCTGCGTGTCGCTGCTTCCGTCGGTTCGAAGTAGCTTTGGTTTAAACTTTGGTTAACCCTGGTGAGAAGCGGAAGCTTCCTTTGCATGGCTACGTTCACAAACGCCACACACGCACTGCCGAACGGATTGTCTGTGAAGCGTCGATGAAATGCCCGATAGGGCAGTTGCCACATGGCACGGTGGGCAGATTGTGATGACGTCAGTAGGTCACATGACCCGCCACGTGACACCTGTCACGTGACTGCAGTGACGCTGCCATCTTGAAACCTAGCGTAGTGAAGCTTTCGCTTCAAAAATCGTCGCCGTCGCTTATATCTGCCCGCCATGCCCTTGCACAGCGATTGTCGCCACATTTGGCCAATGACCGCTCTTCCTTGGCTGACTGCCCATTCTCACACTGTCTCTGTCCACCTTTCTGTGCGCCCACGCACGTCGCGACCTCCTCCTACGCGAGAAAACTGCTTGCGGTGTAAGGCTGGCGGGCGTCGGAAAGCTACCTTGGCGCCGTACCGCGGCGTCAAAATCAAATAAATTTTTATATCCCTGGCTTCGTGTCAGTATACCTGTGGGAGCCAAGTTCACTTTCCCGCCGCCTTAGCCGAATGCTTCGCCACCGCCAACTTGGGGATTTTCCTGCGTATACCGGAGTGTCCTCACGCATCTTTCAAGATGATCGCGTCGATTTAGAGTAATCCTTCGTGCGAAGATCTCCGATGGCGCTTCCGACTTCTGCTTAGGACGCCCTTAGACCGTCGCCAAGGTCATCGGCGGCCCCACGTGGAAGAAACATATACCACAGGTTTGCTTCGCCTCTGTGGTGTTTCGTTCAACCGGCACCGCGCGCATTAATTATGGCAGGTCTCGAGGGTGAACGTTGGCGGTATCGATTCTCTAACTTCGTTCACAGGGCGGACCCGCCGCGGTGGCTCAGTGGTTAGGGCGCTCGACTACTGATCCGGAGTTCCCGGGTTCGAACCCGACCGCGGCGGCTGCGTTTTTATGGAGGAAAAACGCTAAGGCGCCCGTGTGCTGTGCGATGTCAGTGCACGTTAAAGATCCCCAGGTGGTCGAAATTATTCCGGAGCCCTCCACTACGGCACCTCATTCTTCCATTCTTCTTTCACTCCCTCCTTATGTCCCTTCCCTTGCGGCGCGGTTCAGGTGTCCAACGATATATGAGACAGATACTGCGCCATTTCCTTTCCCCCGAAACCAATTATTCACAGGATGATGTGTTCCTCTCATTGGGCGCCCGGTTCCCACGGCACAGCTTGAAAAATTGAAAATTGGTTTTTGGGGAAAGGAAATAGCGCAGTGTCTGTCTCACATATCGACGGACACCTGAACCGCGCCTTAAGGAAAGTGATAAAGGAGGGAGTGAAAGAAGAAAGAGGTGCCGTAGTGGAGGGCTCCGGAATAATTTCGACCACCTGGGGATCTTTAACGTGCACTGACATCGCACAGCACACGGGCGCCTTTAGCGTTTCGCCTCCATCAAAACGCGGCCGCCGCGGTCGGGTTCGAACCCGGGAACTCCGGATCAGTAGCGGAGCGCTCTAACCACCGAGCCACCGCGGCCGGTCGGCACAGCTTGGCACGGAGTTCAGTTCTGAGCGCACTGAATTCACAATCGGCTTGTCTTATTTGTAACATTTCGAAGCGCACGTCGCCATTCAGTAGCGCCTTCCTGACAGTCGCCAGTGACAACGCGCAAAGCAAGAATGGTCGTTGGTGCAGGCAGCTCCTCCTGATGGAGAGATCGTTCTGCAAAGTTGACCGCACCAAGCTGAACCATTCCTCGCGGCTCTGTCTTTGTCGGCAGTCTCGGAGCGCTATGGCTCCAGCAGAAAGGGATTTGCGAAGGCTACAGGCAAGCGGGCTTTGCCTCAGTGCAAAGGAGAGTGTTCCCGCTGCGCGGGAGAGTGTTCCCGCTGCATCGCACAGCACACGGGCGCCTTAGCGTTTTTCCTCCATAAAAACGCAGCCGCCGCGGTCGGGTTCGAACCCGGGAACTCCGGATCAGTAGTCGAGCGCCTTAATTTTCAACTAGGCTTCTCCCTTCATATCCCTCCGCGCTCCCATTTCCTCCTGTACAGGGTTAATAGGATGCCAGTCCGGCACGTGCTTTCCTGAGGTTAACCTCCTCGCATTTCCTTTTATCTGTCTCTCTTCCTCTTTCCCACCTCATGGGAACAGCCACCCCCTGCCTCGACCCATATCTGGATAAATTTTAGATTGGGGCGACCCCATCGATTAGGGGTATAGGGGAATAGCGGTTCGCCAGCGCGCAGGCGCAGAACGGCATCGCCCAGAAGAGTATAACCTGCGGGGCTAGCTGGTTCCACCATTGCTCATTGAACTCCGGACTAACCGCAACGATATGCTGCGACTCCGGCAGTTCCTCGTGCAGTTGTCGCTGTGAGAAAGGGTTGGGAGGTAGCGGAACATGCACGACACGTGCTTCCTGCGCAGCCGTATAGCGTTGCGCGCCTCGGCTGCAACAATCAGTTAACGAGATAATCGTCGAGAATTGGTTTCTGCCGTGTGAGGCAAGTGCCGTGGACGTCCGTTAATTCGTATTTAGTTAGGGCTCCTTGGTCTCGTCCAGGCTTTGCTCGCGGCTCCGGTGTATGCGTTGGTATGGAAACAGCGCCTCACGCGAGTGCGTGCCATTTGGACTTCGTCAATTGAGGAAGATTTAATCGGCTATCCCGGTCTCCGGTCGAAAGCAGTGCGGCAGGAACATAAATGCGGACAGCCGGATGAGAGCATTAGGAAAACGAGGACAGCGCAGTGTATGTAGCGAGACTCATCAGCCGCGGCTCACTAGTTATGGGACCACCGCTGTGAAACGGGGGTAAAGAATAAAAATTGAAGCTGGAAAACGTGCACCGCTGACTGCTGAGCAGCCCTATAGATACGGAAACCAGCTGGCCCCTTTCTATATAACGCGTCTAGTCGAGCCAGCTGGCTTGGAATGAAAGTCGGCCGCGTGTGTGGAATGCGAATTGTGGAAAATGTGCGCCTCGGAAAAGAGAGGAGCTGTTGGATGCGCGGATGAACTGGGCTGAAGCCACAGCACTGCTGTACTACGGCTGTTTTGTGTGTTCGTGTACACGGATGCCTGCCTGCATGCGCTATTCCTATTCGCAACCCGCATTTTGTCACAGCCGTGATGGAGTGTCCTCCGCACTCCGCTCCCCCTGGGTTGTTCCTCCTCTCTCTTAACCTGTCGTGCCTTTGCGGTTGAACTCTGTGGCGACCTCCCCGGACTAGGATAGAGTCCGCGCGAGGCGAGCTCTTGAGCGATGCGCTTTCCTCCGCCTTCAGTCATGCTCGCCACGCTGGCCCCGCCGGACTATCCTCGCCTTCTGTCTTCAATGTTTTTGTTTTCAAACCTGCCCTCCCGCTTACTTTCTCTTTCTCGTCGTCTTCCCCCGTGCTCGCTCACCCTGCGAGGCGCTCCGGTCGTGCGTATTTGTGTTTGCGTGTGGGTGGCTCTCTCGCGTGCATACGTTGCCCCGTTTACGCTTTATTCTTTTACTTTTTTTTCCCTTTCCGACTGCTCGTCCACTGCGGCCGCAGTTTTTTCTTTAAAACGGATGCGGGTCCTCATCTTCCGAGCCGAGTAACCCGCGGGGGGGCCATTACGGTTGCGAACCCCCATAAACGGACGGACAGCAGCCATATTCGCTGCTTCGCATGACCGTACGCTCATCCGCGTCTCTTCCCACACGCGGGAGGGGGGCGCCAGCGGGTGGGCTCTGCCGAGCACCTTCTACTCCGCCCCGTGAAAATTTTGACCCAAGCCCTGATGACGAAAGAGCCTCTCTTTGCGGTGGCGACTCTCGCTTTATATTCACCGCCAGAGCCTGTCCGTGAAAGCGGGGAGCGGCAGCCGCGCGGCAGGTTCCGCTCCGACGGCTCGGCGGGGTGTCGTGTAGCCGTACAGTCGTAGTATGTACACTACCCAATTTGGCCAGCTGTCGTCGGTAGGGGCCGCTGCGCGCGGAGAAAGTTTGCGCGCTCAAGAGGCGCGAGTGATGCGTCTTCCCGTCAGCGTGTGGCGCACATCCTCTATGTAAAGTTCCTGCTACCCCCCCGCACCCCTGCTGGAATGCTCAGCGGCCAGCCGCCCCCATCTGGCCCTATTACGGTGCGTAGCGCAGACGACGACGAGGTCTTGCGGAAAATCAAGTGCCCGGCGATGCGCTCCCTTATACCGCGGCGCGTGCGACGGTGGTGTGCGTGGTCAACGGGCGCGTGTCAAGCTTGGGCGTGGGGAAGACAGTGAGTGTGTGTGCGTGCGGGCGTACGTGGTGCTCGCGGATTTCCGCGTGCGTACTCGCGTTCGCATCCCGTTGCGAAGGCTGGCGAAAGCGAAGGGAGGGGGGATGCCTTGAGCGAAAGCCTGCGTACGATAACCCCCGGGGATATAGCTAGCTGGTATGCACCGTGCATGCGTGCGGCGTGCACGTCGTGCCCTGGACTCCAAGCGAGTTTGTTCGCAGCTGGAGGCGGGTGTGTTGCTTAGTTCATCCGTCGTTCTTGGTGCGCTGCCAGTTTCCTCGCGCCCGCGCGCTTGTGTAATACGCTCCGGGGGACGAACTTTGGTGGCTATAGCTTCTTGACTGGGAGGTGCCCTCTGAGGTGGAACCGCTCTGGAAACGAGCAGCGGGGCTTCCGCTTAGTGAGCCAGCGGATGCAACGTGCGCTCCTCTCAGTGGAAGCGAGCTCTTTTTCAGTCTGCCGTGATGAGTTAACAGTGCATGGTCTCTGCACCGTGTACAGGGCCGTGCACACTTGGGGTGATTAGGCAAGCGTGCGACACGGCCGCGCATCGAAGCGAAGTGGCAGGCCACGCGAAGCATCGGCCACAGGTCCCTTTGAAGATCCGCAGCTTAGTTTCGATTTCCGGCCGCGTCGCGCGCGGTGGCGCTACGAAGAGTGCGGCCGCACGCTCGCCTGTTCACCATAAGTGTGGATGACCCTGTACATAACTTACCGGGCGGCGGGCGAGGAGACGAATGTTAATAAATGCGCAGTGGTTCCGAATGGGGCGCTATCACAGGTGTGTCAGCATCAAAGTAGCGATCCGATGTCTTGGCACTAGTTGGCCCCGAGTGTTTACATCAGCGGAACCGGGGCTGCAGTTTCTCGTTTGGGTTGTGCACTCTCTTGGAAAAGAACCCGAACGAATTAGCCGGCCGGCTTTCTTCATAGTGCCTCTCGTTCTGTCGCCGTTGTAAACACTTGATTTGTGTCGTCATGGCAGCTACGTTAACTTGGCCGTTTCATTGTGTGTTGTGTGTGTGTGTCTGTCTGTCTGTGTGTGTGTGTGTGTGTGTGTGTGTGTGTGTGTGTGTGTGTGTGGTGTGTGTGTGTGTGTGTGTGTGTGTGTGTGTGTGTGTGTGTGTGTGTGTGTGTGTGTGTGGGTGTGTGTGTGTGTGTGTGTGTGTGTGTGTGTGTGTGTGTTCGCTGTAGGGTGACCAGCTGAGGTTTCGGTGCTGTACCGAATTTCTGCACTGGCGCCTCTTTCAGCGCGTGAGTGCGCACGCCAGAAAACCGCGGGGAATGTCTTCTTTCGTCAGAGCCAATACCCGTTTCCACTCGAGCCCTAAATCGGGCGCTGACGCGCGCGCGCGCGGCGTCGGCATCTTATATTGCGTCACCCCTTTTAAAATCACCGCTGCGAACAACGGTAATTCTCCCTCTTCCTTCTCGAAGCCAAGCGCGCCTCGACTCCGCCGCCTTTCCTCCGGGCCTTCCCTCGATTAGCGCGCGCTCGCCAGAAAAGCGCGCGCCCTTTTGCGTTGGGCGATGCGCTACGCGAAGAGTGCGTTACCGCCGCCTCTGCTCAGGAATGACGACGCCGCTCTCAGCGCTGGTGCCGCGATGCCGGCATCTCTCGTCGCTTGCTGAGCGGGTTGCGTTCGTTCTCGTCGAACCGGTCAAGCGACCGGCGTTCTCCCGTCCGCTTTTCTTGTTTTTTGCCTTTTTTATTTTCAAAGATGACTACGCGCGCTGCCGAGCGAAGCGCTCGCTTTCTCTGTGTACGCTTCATTTTATTTCTCGGGATGCTAATCGCCGCCTGTGCCACATAACTCCGCGTTCTCCTTTTCTGCAACGCCCCCCCCCCCCCCCCCTCCTTCCACGCTGTCTGCATTTGTTTGGTTCTTTTCTGCATTTTTTTTTGTTCTGCGCATGCCTAGCCCGCTGCGGGCTGCGCCGTAAAGTGAGTTGAAGGATTTCCTCCTCCTCCTCGCGTTTCTGTCCCGCTTTCCTTCTCTCTAGGTCTCCCCTTGTCGCCTGTGACCTCAGCAGCTTCGGAGGTCGCGTGGGGTTCAAGGCGGAAATTAGTCGGCGTGTCGACGACACAGCGCGGCGGGCCCCACGCCGCTTTCGCCTGGCTGGCCCCTGCCACTTGGCACGCGCCCGCCATGTTTATGCCCCGTGATGGGAGCCGTATAAACGTCTTTTTTCCAGTGATGCGCAAACTGTCGCGTTGCGAAATGTTTGATGTACTTTACGCCACACGGCGTCGTGTTTTCGACCTCCCCTTGAACTGTGCCTCACTCCCCTCTCTCAAGCTGGCTAACCTGTCCACGTGCCTTGAGCAGAGGGAGGGGTACAGAGAGGTTTAAGGAAAGGCGTGACGCGACTTTGTTGGTGGGCAGATAGAAATTAATCCTAAGAGTAATGACCTGTGCCCTTAGAGGCTTGACTTTAGGGGTGCTATTAAAGAGGGAAATGAACGGGACAGACTAAGAAATAATTTTGGCGGTAAACATAAAGTGACACAGAGGCATAAGAAGAACGTATGATGCTGAGCAGGAAAGCTTCCTGACTTGGATACTTTCACTTGCGGTTATAACTTGACTGCAGCCTGCTCTTCGTGCTCTGCCGAGCTCATGAAATTGCTGCGCATGCATTTGGCGTCATTCCTGTACACACTATATATATATATAGTGTTGCATTTGGGTCGCTGCTGCCAGGTCAGCTTTTTCTTTTCTCCTTTCACAACGTACCTTGCTGCGCAGTGCATTTCTGCTGACTTCGCCTACACATATACTAGCAGCGGACAGATCTGCAAACGACACTATCGCCTGTCAGAGAAATACAAACTCTACAAAAACTTTACGTCCTGTCTGTGTCGTATACATAATGACGAAACGAAAACAGATGAATCAGATTCGTACTCTGTCTTTGTTGCGTTAGGTTGTGCCGGGAAATTGGAAGGCACTGCCAAGATTGAACGCTGTGTCGCATAAATAACAATCTTGAAACCTTCTCATCAACCGCAGGCTTTTTTTGCAGTCCTGTGCGAGTGAAACGAAGGAAAAATTCGCGCAGATCTCTTGCCGTGCGCACGGAGTCTTACCCGCCGCGATGGCTCAGTGGTTAGGGCGCTCGACTACTGATCCGGAGTTCCCGGGTTCGAACCCGACTGCGGCGGCTGCGTTTTTATGGAGGAAAAATGCTAAGGCGCCCGTGTGCTGTGCGATGTCAGTGCACGTTAAAGATACCCAGGTGGTCGAAATTATGCCGGAGCTCTCCACTACGGCCCCTCTTTCTTCCTTTCTTCTTTCACTCCCTCCCTTATCTCTTCCCTTACGGCGCGGTTCAGGTGTCCGCCGATATATAAGACAGATACTGCGCCATTTCCTTCCCCCCCAAAAAAACAATTATTTTATTATTATTATTATTATTATTATTATTATTATTATTATTATTATTATTATTATTATTATTATTATTATTATTGTTGTTGTTGTTGTTGTTGTTATCATCATCAAAGATCTTCTGAAGATATGTTTCTATCGTCTATATTCAGACATCAGTACATGGCCTTATATCATTGCAGGCATCTTCCGATTCCTACTGTGCTCATTTCATGAAAAAAAAAGAGGAAATAACCTCTGTCTTTTTTTCTTTTTTTTCCCTCCTGTGGCATGCGCGAGCCCTTCTTGTGCCGGTTCGCAGAGCAAATAAAACGGCTATACGTAATTACGTTTCAGCGGTTGCTGTATGAGCTGTATACGCACTTAATTCCCCCCGTACCGCCCTACTCGCGAGCCTGCTCTCGCTTTATAGCTGCGCGCTCGGATTCCCATCACGGCGCGACTCGGGGAGAGCAGTCGCTTTGCATGCGTTCTAAATCCATTATTCTGCAGGCAGCTTTCTTCTTTACCCCCCTCGACTTTTCGGATTTCCCGGCCGCCCTATTTTCCCCCGTCTTATTTGTGTTTCCCTCTGCTTTGACCGCGTCCGGCCATTGCTTCCATGGCTGCTGCTTGACCAGTTAGCGGCCCGGTATATCGTAAGCCGAACCACGAGCTTGCAGATGCCTGCGTGTTGTTTGAAGCCCTTAAGTGCCCAGCCTCCCCCCCCCCCCCCCCTCATTCTCTGTCCGCAAGCCTGCTTTCTTCATTCTTTCTATCTAGTTTATTTGTTTCTCCTACGCACAACACACGTGTTCCACTCAAATATATTGCGCCGAGAAGAGAAAAGAAAAGAAGAAATAACTGTGTGCTTTGTCTCTTTTTCTTGTTTCCCATTTTTCGGCGAAGAGAGAGGCAAATTGCGGGATTTCGGCGGAAAACAATACGGCCACGGAAGAACCATGCTTGGGCCCTAATCGCCTGCCTGCATGCGTACCGAGCAGGCGCTTAATGAGAGGCCGCGCCGTTTTGTGCGTTCCGTGTGGGAGAGGGGGCGGGGCGCTCTTACGCGCGACTTACTACCCGGAGCGCTGCTTGTGTTCTCTCCAGCCAGGGAGTTCTCGGGCCGATTTGCCCACCCCGATTTTCCGGGGCTCGGAGCGTGTTAACAGCTGGCCTACCGCGCTGGCTGACTTTTGGGCTGTACAAATCGGTCGCCTGCGTGGCTGCGTCCGTGCGCGCGGTCGAGAGCTTCCTGGAGGTGCTTAGTCGTTCGCTTCGGGTGAACGTTGCACCTGCGCGTTGAGAACAGCGAAGCTGCAGGTGAGCGCCAGTCGCTCGGAATTGCTCACAGCGCCGCGGCGCCCTGAGACTCGCAGACCGTAGAGCCGGCAGCAAGAGTCAATACGGGGTGCAGGTCGCCTGAAATATATCCTCCAGGCGCGTTCTTCATAAGCTGGCGCGGACTAATAGGTCACGAGGCAACTCTGTGTGCAACCAGTTTATTGCAGAGCTAGCGCAGTATGTCGTAAACTTTTGCTCGAGAACTTCTGCTTAACCCGCCGCGGTGGCTCAGTGGTTAGAGCGCTCGGCTACTGATCCGGAGTTCCCAGGTTTCGAACCCGACCGCGGCGGCTGCGTTTCGATGGAAGCGAAACGCTAAGGCGGCCGTGTGCTGTGCGATGTCAGTGCACGTTAAAGATGCCCAGGTGGTCGAAATTATTCCGGAGGCCTCCACTACGGCACCTCTTCCTTCCTTTCTTCTTTCACTCCCTCCTCTATCCCTTCCCTTATGCGCGACAGATAGCGCGCATTTCCTTTCCCCCAAAACCAATTATTAATTATTAGTAACTTCTCGTTTTGCTGGAAGCGTAGCAGGGGGCGGCATAAAGTTAGGTGGGCGGATGAGATTAAGAAGTTTGATGTCGTACGGTGGTCGCAGCTGGCAGAAGGACAGGGTTAATTGTAGATACATGGGAGAGGGTTTTGCCCTGCAGTGGGCGTAGTCAGGCTGATGATGCAGGGAGTGACAGGTCAAAGGATATAGTCTCCTGCCTGCATTGTCTCGCTAGGAGGCTCATAGAATGAGCGGATGCCATTGGCTGGAACGGGGTCCTTCGACGGGGTAAAGCCGCTTTGTTCTTGAGCTGTATCCGAGTGCACCTGTATATTCATACCTCAAACCCCCGCCCCCCTCTAAATTCACACTTTGTTGGTTTGCTTTAACGTGACTAAAAAGTAGCCCCGTGGCCGGCCTAGTGCGTTGACCCTTAGGTCGTTCGCTTTGGTCGCATGTTCGGCTCAAATGAAGTGTGAAGACGTGAAAGCGAAGTGCGCGCCCTTATTCGCGGAGGTGTACGGTTGGTGGTCCGAAAGCGCGTCCACGTTTATGGGCAACGCGGTCAGCGTATGGCTAATCCGGGGCCGCGAGGCATATGTACTATATTTCTGCTCCGCTATAGCTTTGTGGAAAGTCAGCCACGTGGCGGCGTTCGCGCCACTCAAGTATAGCGAAATAAAAAGGAGAGAAATGAAAGTAAAAGAAGAAACGATAAAAAGGAACACCGAGTCCACACCCGGCAAATTGAGCGGCGGCACGCAAACCCAAAGAAGCACTGCCTCACGAATCTCCCCACTCGATCATCGCGCGGCTGCAAAGCCCTGCAAGGGTTGCGCGTATGAACGGCACCGCTGCTGCTGCTGCTGCTGGGTAGGAATGAAAAGAAAGAAAGAAGAAAATATCTAGGGCGCTCAGAGCAGCCGCGTTGTGTGTGCAGCATAAACGTGGCGAAGAGAAAGAGAGTGGCGACGAGGCCTACAGGCAAGCGCACTGCGTGTGTTTGGACACGAACGGGTTCGGTTTATTTTTTCGTCGCTTTCCCCGCTCGCTTCTCTCTATTTCTTTCTTTCTTTCTGCTTTTCCTCCTCTTATGTGTATAGGTTTCTGTCTCGGCGAGTTTACAGTGCGGATAGCGCGAAGTAGGGCCTTCCCGTTCTGTAAATAACGTCGGCTTGCGCTCCCTTCTCTTTGGACACGCGTGTCTGTGTGTGTGTCTCTTCGGCGTCGCCAGCCGGCGGCTGGTGCCGCGGCACAGATCGGGCTTCGCTCCTGCATCGTCCGAACCGTCGAACCGTTATCAAACTCCGGTGCAGTGCTTCCCTTGCTCTCTCTCTCTATACCTCGATGAGCTTCCCTCTATGTGTGTGCGTGTGTCTACGTCATTTATTTCTTTTTTTGTTTTTGTACTGAAATTAAAAAAAAAATTCTAGTCGTGTCCTCGGGGTTGCAAGATTTGAGCGACCCAATTTTGAGGCGCTTTTTCCTCCGAAGAGGGAGCGATGTGGGAATCTGAGAAAGAGAAAGAGAGAATAATAAAAAAAAAGAACGAGACGCGAACTAAAAACTATAGCGGGAAGCGTCGACAGCGACGAGAGGTGAAAAGCAGCGTCCCGCTGGAGAAACTTGACAGCGCTGTCGTCGTCGCGTTGGGCGGCTTTTTTGACGCCTATAAGCGCGTCGCTCGCTGCGATAAACGCCGCTCGCAGCTGGTGTGTTTAGACATGACAGCGACGTACACGAGGCTCTGAAGAAAAGGAGCAAACAAACAAAAAAGCAGCGAAGATCTCCGATGGGAGTTTTTTGCGCGATCCGTGCTCTTCGTACACGTGCTCGCATGCGCGCGGAGAGATTAGTGCGTCGATGTTCTCGCTGCTTTCTGCCGTGCGGTATTCGTGGGACACTGTTATTAGAGAGATTTAGCATAGCGGAGACGTATACTAGCGAGACGTGTACCTGTTTTACGTGCAGTCTTTGCGAACAGTATACAGCCCAAGGAGGCTGCTTCTCAGCCCTCCAGCGCGGCTCCTCTTGCATACTGAGGGACCCTGATCTCACGAAGGCGCGAGGAACTTAAGTCCGCAAGCCTCCCAAGCTTAGGACTATCAGTTGTGCTAAAAACGTCCGCTACACGGGTTCGAAGCAAACGCCTTGGGCTGCATATTTTTGACAAGGACTGTACGCCTGTTGCGCAATCGCAGTGGTTCTACCCGGCCGCGCATTCTCTACTGCGCATGCGCAGTGCCTTTACGTGAAACCGGTATACGTCTCCGCTAGCACGTCTCCGGTATGCTAAACCTCTCTAACATATCGGTTCGTAACCCACGAAATCCATTGAAAGCGAGCTGAAATCCGCTTGCAATCCACTGCACAAGTCGACAGTCGATCTCAGCTCTCAGGAGAACACTCCTCGATACTGATTTATTTGTACATATTTTGTGTTACGATTTTTCATTATCGGCTAATTAGCGTACCAATAAAGAAAGTATAGACAGTGCGGTCGCAGTGGAGCTGTAGCGGACTTGATAAATCGTGGTACCTCTGTGAGTCGCATCTTTATTTGTATTTATTTCTTGTGTGTTTTTAGTGGGCCTCTGCGCATTCGTGGTGAACGAGGATCCCTACTTCTCCTGTAAAGGAGTATAGACACCTAGTTTTGGTGGCATGCTTTCTTCTCTGCAATGATGCGGAAGACCCTACTACGCATGAATCACTATGTGATATTCGCCTGCGACGGCTAAGTAATTTATAATCTAATTTTTTTTTTCTGTCATGCTGTTTCGATTTCAACAGCTGAACGATGGCTGTGACTTCACAGCGTGGTTATATATGTCACGCGTGAGGCTTCAAAAAAACGTCGATATAATGGCTGCTTCATCGCTGTTAATTCACTACACTGCTGAAGCCAGCCTTCCTCAAGAGCCTGAATGACAACGAATGTATCAGCTGCGATTATATTTGCTTCTTTCATGCCTCACATGAACTATAACCACGCTTTCGCGTCAAAGCCCTCTTTCGGCCGTTGAAACCGAAACAGCACGACAAAGAAATTCGATTATAACTTATTTAGCGGTCGTACGTAGGAGAATACCAGGTGGTAATATATGCATGGTAATGCCTTACGCATCATTACAAACAAGAAAACACGCACGCAAAAGTTGGGTGTCTATACTCCTTTAAGAAAAGGCTGGAACAAGTTTGCGCACCTCGAATAAGTTTTCCTAACTACAAAGCGCGAACCGCGCCAGACCGCATGCCTTCTCACGCGGCGGTGGTTATATATAGGGGTAAAAGACGTCATAACTGCAGTCCTCTATTTCACTGCACGGTTCGCGGCCATTACTGGCACCGCGAGTTGCTCGTCTCCGCAATTTAAGTTTGGGCGGAGAATGCGACCGCGCTATATTTGGGCGCGCTCTGCGGCGCCTTCCTTGACCAAAAACGCCGCACTCTAGCTAGAGAGAATGAAGAAAGGACGGGGGCTGTTAGTCGACGTGTAGCGATTAAAATTTTCGTTTCGGGAATGCGCCTTAAGGCTGATTGCACGCTGTGCGGGGGTCTTCTGTGTTCGGGTAATTTGCGAGGCGCCGTCTGTTTAGTGTGCTCTTTGTATACGCAGTTATTTCTAGAGCGTGCGCTAATGAGTGGACCAATTATTTGGCATTTATATAGTATGCACTATAAATACGAAGTAGTTATTCTATAGAATTACGGTATGCTGGCACTTGTGCCCATCTGTGTGAGAACGTGTTACGTCGGTGCGAAGACAAGAGGGTGGCATTTTTACTCCGCGGGTGTATACCGCGGGCAGTTCGAAGGAAGGCTTTCAGGATTATCCTAAAATACCTTCAGGGTTTTCTAGGGCGCTCGACTACTGATCCGGAGTTCCCGGGTTCGAACCCGACCGCGGCGGCTGCGTTTTTATGGAGGAAAAACGCTAAGGCGCCCGTGTGCTGTGCGATGTCAGTGCACGTTAAAGATCCCCAGGTGGTCGAAATTATTCCGGAGCCCTCCACTACGGCACCTATTTCTTCCTTTCTTCTTTCACTCCCTCCTTTATCCCTTCCCTTACGGCGCGGTTCAGGTGTCCAACGATATATGAGACAGATACTGCGCCATTTCCTTTCCCCCAAAAACCAATTATTATTATTATTATATTAAAATATTATTTTTACGACACAGGTTGGCACAGCGCAACGGAACGAGGACGAGAAGAAGAAAACGAAACACAGGAGGGGCGCTGATACGTTCTAAGAGGTTTCTAGTGTGAATCTGTGTCGTAGAAAGTATGAACCAACTAGCCCACACCATAGTCCTTTTAGTACCTTCAGGGCTCTGGTCTTTACATGGTAACGACGAGAGGTGGGTAACATGAGGTCTCGACCTCATGAGGTCGACCTCAACTCAATGACCTCAACCTCACTCACGTCGTGAGGTGAGGGTGAGGTGAGGTCGGCGACGGCTATAAATTTTGTGAGTGAGGTCAGCAAATCAGACCTCAACCTCACGCATGAGTTCGAGGTTGAGTGAGGTCGTCATTCAGTGAGGTCGAAATTTTGAGGCCGACACTTTCTGCAGTTGCCACGTCTTACTCCGACGAGTGCCGCTTCCGAAGCGGAGTTGCAGGGCACCGCCGCAATGTTCATGCAGTGATGACGCTTGGTGTTCGGTTTCCCCTGTCTAGACAACCGGATGCGGCAGTCCGCTCTTATCTTTCGGTGCTGCGCCGTAATGTCCGTTCAGCCCGAGCCGACAGAAAGACGCAGCCCTCTGGTCTTCCCGGAAGGAGTGTTACTTTCACCGCACGCCACTCTCCCTCCCCCTTGCCCCGCTGGCGTAGCACCCGGCTGCCTGCCGGTCGGCTCAAACTCCCTGGAGCGCGCAAAGCACGCAACTCACCTTGACCCGCAATAGCTTTGTTTGACGCCGCAAACAAATAAGTTCAGTCCAACAAGCACGCAATAAATTCGTCGCAGCGCGGATGGCTCCAAGCAAGACTGCTTCGTGTTCATGCTCGTTGTCGGCACTGACGTCATGGCTCTTGCCTTGCAGTCGAATAAAGGGGATCCTGCTGTATATTACAAGCTGACTTAACAGAAACTGGATTAGTCGGCACAGGCGAGCGAATGTGATTCAGGTGGTTCCTAACAAGGACACCTGCTGATTTGATTAATGAAGCACGAAGCCAGAAAAATCCTGTATAACACCGTCGAAGCTTTTGATCGGTGACTTCAACTTTCGAATATCACACTAATTCTGTATAATCCCGTTCCGTAATGCAAGCAGATGCAAATATAATTTCACTTTTTTATCCTTCCGACTAACCTCTCTTATGGTCTCCGGTTACCTTCTCGGAAATTCGCTTATTATGCCGAAACACCGCAACACGAGGCGAACGCACCAGCATAGGCGGTGTTGCAGCGGTGAAAAAAAAAATGCAAAACTATAATGAATGTATGGTGATGTGTTAGCTGATTCCTCTTCCTTTTTCTTAATGATTATGAGTAAATGGAACTGATTACATGCTCGCGCTGTGCTGGTGAGTCGCTGTTTCAAACCTTCTAATATGACGTTTAATCCTTACTCCCTTTCGCTGCCTTATGAAAGGCAGCGCGCTGGAGCACAGTAAGCACGAATGCGCCTATATGCACTCTAAACAAAAGAGTGTAAAAGGAAATAAACCCTTTTACAAAAGGGAGTGTGCTAGAGAACGGCTTACCCTCTTTCTACTGCCATATAGGCGTATTAGTGTTTGGAGTTTGGGAGTAAAAGGGAGTAGGATATGTACGAAGAGAACAAGGAGAGGGGAGTAGAGGACAGCTTGCTCCCTTTTTTACTCCCATATAGTCGTGCTCGTGCTTAGAGTGTACCAGTATAGCTTCTTTACTGCGCCCATTCCCCTTAGCTGTCTGTTGCGCTACTCGGAAGTGGTAGCCCCCTGTACAGACCGTGTGGCTGGCCGCAGAGGTTGGCATTTAGTGCGCCTGTGTGGCTGTCCTTGTGGCGCTCTTTCTGTCCAACCGCACCAGCTTCGGTCGCAATCTGGAGGTCGGTCGGGCCGGTCGCGTCGGTCAGACCTGTAAACAGCCGGGGAAATAGCACCAACAAGAAAGAGAAATGACCGCGGAAGGAGAGCGAACGGAAGGATGCCGAAACGTCCCCGGAGTGAACGAGCCCTCTCCGGGTAACATACCAGGCGCCTGGGACGACCAGGCATGCCGGCACTTTGGCCGCGTAGGGGTATCGGCGCGCTCCTGGGGCTCTTATTCTGGGGTTCCTGCCGATAAGGACGGAAGAGTCGTCGGGCGTGTTTGTCTGGGGGCCTTCCTTGGACGAACGCCGCCGCGAGCCCCCTTAAAGCCTCTTCTTGCCGAAG
Source organism: Amblyomma americanum (assembly GCA_030143305.2). NCBI lineage: Eukaryota > Metazoa > Arthropoda > Arachnida > Ixodida > Ixodidae > Amblyomma > Amblyomma americanum. Next base: position 6,609 of record JARKHS020025948.1, on the reverse strand, counting down.
AGGTGTGGTCTTGTCGGCAGGCGGAGGTCTGTGTAAAAGCTAGCACAGCACTTGCGCGTACGATATCGTGTCCGAATCGGGCAAGCCCGCAATCGTATATCACTGCCCAGGGCAACCGTCGGTGGTCGGTTATAGCAGGCAGGCAGGTAGTATCCGCCTGTCTACTCTGGACACGTTCCTGTCTTCCTCAACGCGTTTCGATGTGACGCGCCGATAGGGAGCGGGAAGGTGCTGTCGTCCGTCGGAGGCGTCCTTCCCTCAAGAACACCCCCCCTCCCTCGCACCGCTGCGACGATCGTGAGACGGAAGAAGATTTCGTGTGCGCCCGTGTCCGCACGGATTGGACTATCAGTTTTGAGTCCTTCTCTGGGGCTTGTCGTGCCGCCGAGTCCTGTCTGCTTCTGTGAAGAACTTCCCCCAACTATATAAGGCTAGCTGCCACCGGTCGTCCGCTGGCTGTAACGGACGCGTCTCGCCGTCCTGTCACGTCACGAATCGGCTGTCTGTGTGTGTCGTGGCTGTTCTCTGCTCGGCGGCGTCAGTGTTGACGTGCGCGTGTCGTTCACTTTATCCGGCGCCGTTTGCGACGCCTCATTTAACGACGAGTGCTAGTGTGGGTTGTCGCTTCATACTGTCGCTCAAGCGATGCTGTTGGAGGAAGGCTTCGTGTTCGATATTGCGCCCATATACACTACACGTGTGCTTCCGGTGTGTTTTATGCTGAGTGCCGGAGTCCACTGTGCCTGTCGGGTCTCCTGTCTCGTGCGCGGGACCGCGTTTGTAATTGTTTAATTGGATATCGTTGCGTCTTATTTGATTTCCTCGGTAGAGTGTCTTCTGGGCCGAGTCCTCTCTGCATGACGAACAGATGGACTCCTTTGAGAACAGGTTTATTGGCGTGTTGGAACTCTTGATAAGCCGATGTAAATTCAATATTTGTTGCGCAGTTCTACAGGAAAGGCAATGTCATAGGATTAAAAAAAAAAGACCAATGGGCTGCACCTGGATTGTCGTATTGCACGAAATGCGGTTTAGTAAATACATGGGTGCTCCGCTGTTGTGCACGGGTGCTTAGGCTCACCCCTATTGGTGAGGTGGGCTTCTCACTGGAGCCCATTTATCCGGCTTTAGTCAAATATCGGGCCCTGGCTCGTTTAACGTTATTGTTAGGCATCAACACAAGCACACGGGCGCAGAAAAGATGTAGAGTGACTTTCGCGCCGGTGTGCACCTGAGTAGACGGACTGAAAAAAATCGAGCGGACACAGGGGGCCGCACTGCTATAGCAACGTTACCCCACATGCTCTGGAATTGTAGCAAAAACCCTGACGGTGCTAACTCCGGAACCCTCCCGCTGCCTTGCGCAGCCCCAGTCTCGGTGACCAACTCTGGGCCGTCCAGCAGGCCCGCGAGGCGACGGCGAGGCAACACCTCGACGTCCCCACGTGGGAGACCTAAGGCCCCGTCGGCGAAAGCTCTGCACGACTTTTGAATAAAGTTGTTACCAACCAACCAACAGGGGGCCATATAGTAAGAGTCCGGAAATGGTAAAGTCAAAACGTAGCCGTATGAGACATTCGTGCATCGCAGTGCCGTAATAACCGCGCTTATTGAACATGTAAAAGCGGTTTCCGAAATCGTTATCGTTCGTTCGGCGAGCGCTGCCAGCGAGTCATTAAGTCCCATTTCTTATCGATATTAACAGCTGGCTCGATGTCGTTTGGCGAGGTGTGTATATTTGGCACGGTAACCCCCCCTCCCTGCGAGCATGCTTCCAGCCTGTTAACCGGCTCAGGTAATCCGTTCATCACAGTTTGCTATCGCCGAGAAACATCGTCTCATGGGGGCCTCTCTCGGCCTGTGTTCGATGTCCGGCCTCTGCGCTCTGTAGAGCAGGTGTACCTTTGCGGAAATGGTTTACTGAGATGCGCTCGCGAGGGGCCGTAAATCAAGCATGGCAAACTGTCCAGGCGCAAGCTGCTCGGATCAAGGGTGAAGTATACAGCGAGAGGCTGGGAGTACTGCTTTTTTTACGACGTCTGCGTAAAAAAAAGAAAAGAAAAACGTTTCCTTGGTTTCGCTCTGCCCTCTTTAAAGACGACAAAAAAAAAAACCGTTCGTGTAAAAATTTAAAAGAAGTGTTCGAAGGGGGGCAGCGAAAATACACACGCGGGGAGGGTTGTTAACGGCTTGCCTTCCGTATCTGTTCTTGAAGTGCGCTTGCCGCCACGATGTTACTTATTCGCATACACGCGCGTTGGGTTTTTTCGCCCGCGCCGAAGCTGTGCGGTGCCTGGAGAGAGGGGGAGGGAGGGTGGAGTGGAAGGAGGAGGAGGAGGAGGGGTTACACCCGGAAACATTTAATCTCGGCACGCAACGGACTTCTTGGGCGAGCCAGTTCGATATATTGGCTTTTGAAGCGCGCTATCGTCCGTTCCGGTCTCCCTCCCCTTTCTGGCCGTCGCTTTTGTTTTCTTCCCGACTGGGTGCGGCGCGTGTCAAGTCTGGACGGTTGGCTGGGGCGCTCGCCTCTCGAGACTGCCGTTGAGCGCGATCAATCGTGCGTGCGTGTGTCGCGGCTGTGTGTGACGCGCGGGATCGAGAGCGGCCCGCATTAGTGACGACAACGACGACGCAGTTGGCGCTATAGCTAGAGCGGTGTCCCGCGACAGCGCGCGACGCGAAGCCATTTGTGGGTACATCAATCACAGACTGCTCCAAATTTACGGGCGTTCGTGCATGCATGCATGCATGCTTTGTGGGTTTATGGGGGTTTAACGTCCCAAAGCAAGTCTGGCTGATGAGGATCGAACGTCGCCGCAGTGAAGGGCTCGGAATAATTTCGACCACCTGGGCTTCTTTAACGTCAACTTGTGTCGCCATCACCACTTGTTTCCACACGCAAACTGCGATGACGTAATATGCTTTATTATTATTATTATTATTATTATTATTATTATTAGTAGTAGTAGTAGTAGTATTGCTACTACTAATTTTTGTGCGTGTGTGCGCGGAGTTCTCCCACTCTAGAGCGTGAATTTCCGACCAGCGATTGCAGAATCCGTAATAGTGACGTCAGAATATTCCACTTTCAATTGCAAGATTCTATAGGCAGCAGTTAGATCATTTAGCGTCGAACGAATGTGTCATCGGAGCCTCGAGACCCGAAAAAAAATCGATTTTTACTAGCAACGAAAATCGGATGGAGTTCTCCTGCACACCTATACCGTTATATCTCGGGCAACGAAGATTTTTCAGCGCCTCCCGTTTGCTACTTTCCCGGGGAAGCTCACGAACGGTCGGTGCGCGGACTGTCTTGACGGCACGCGTTTCAAGTGAGAGAGTTGTCTCGAAAATACACCCAGGGAGGGGGGGGGGGGCGAAGAAAGTCGACGAAAAGGCGACCGCGTAGTCCTGTAAGGACCCGAGTAGTACCCTCAACCCCCTTTTAGAGGTCGGCGTGAGGTCGGACTCGTTCGTATGCAAGGCCCGTCGTCTTTCGTCTTCGCCGCCGCCTTCTCTTCCCCCGCCTTGTCGGGTGCGAGAGAACTGGCGGTCTGCTCCTTATCTCGCCTACTCTGGCTCGGCGGCGACGAAGCACTTGGCCCCCGTTCATTGCGAGGCCGCCGGCAGGAGGTTGAGCGACCTTGGGCAAGGTCGTCGCCGCGGCATCGGGGCAAGGGACGCGCGTCTTGACTTTGGCGCGCCTTCTGCTGCTGCTCGGGTGTTGTTGTTGACACGCGTGAACACCAGTAGCAGCTTGGTCTCCAGGTAGAGGCTTCTCTTTGCTACGGCCGGATCCGGCCCCTACTCTGTCCCTATCACCCGCCGCCCCCTGTGCAGCGCAGCGAAGGTGTTTCATCACAGACAGTTGCACGCCCTGCACAAAAATTTCCTTCAAAAACAAGAACCACATCTAACGCAGCGTCTTTTCCCCGTCAAACGGACCCCCTTCCAGCCAGTGGCGTCGGTCGATTCTCGTGACCCTGCTAGTGTGACAAGGCAGGGAGGGGTAGATGAAAGGGGATAATCCCTTGCCTCTCCCAAGCAGCACAGGTAATCTGCCCAAAGTTGGAAATGTATTGGCATAGGCCGGTCTCACAAAGCGCGAGAGTAAAACCATTCATTTCCAATATTGTCGTATTACCTGTGCTGCTTGGGAGAGGGAAGAGATTATCCCCTTTCAGCTACCACTCCCTGCTTTGTCACACTAGCAGGATCACGATAACGATCGGCCGACGCCATTGGCTGGAAGGAGGTCCTTTGACGGGGAAAAGCCGCTGAGTTCTTGAGTTGTATCCGAATGTAGGCGTGTTTGCGCGGTACGGGCTGGCTGGAAACGGTGGGTGGCCGATTTTAAAGGGTCAGTCAGGATAGGTTGAGGATGGCCTGTGTCGAATGATTCCGCGCTCTAAAGATAAAGTCTCTGCTGCCACTGGAAACGGAGCTTTTGTAAGGCAGAAAAGTTTAAGGAAATGAATCACCACAGGTGGCGCCACCACTAGCCGTTTCAGCAAAGCAGATCGGTGACGTCAGGAGAGTTTTTTTTTTTTCGGGCATCCCTGAGTCTAGTATGCACCGCCGTTCGCTTGCAGACGTTGATCACGGAGTCCTTTTAGTCTTGACGTTCAAGTTGAATAGAGAGGGCGGGAACGAAAAGCTGAATTCTTAAATCCAATTTTCCAAGTGTATTTTGCTGCCCGACAAACGTCAGTATAGCCAGAAGTCATACAACCGATGTTTGCTTAGAACGAAAATTGAAGGAAGTTCACCTTAGTGTTCCTTTCAGGGGGGCGGGGGTTGGGGGAGGGCTTGATTTTTTTTTTTTTTGGTTGGAAAGAATCGTATGGGTCCCAGTTGTTTAGACTATAACAGTCCAGAATATGCGTTGTACAGGCAGGATTCCCGTGACGCCAAGCGTGACACAAAAACGCCGTGCCTTATTATGACTGAAATCAAGGTCACTTGACCTGGACAGACGGGAATGGGGTTCTGATATAGACCAAACCCCGAAGAAAGTTCACTATAAATTGAATGTACATCGTTTGCCTCGCGAGTGCCAGCGTGGAGTATTTGGCCGGTTTCCAATTTTTCCGTCTTTTGTGTGCGTGTGCAGGCCGATAATCCTAAAGTGAATTTTCGTGTACTTACGAAACCCCAAGTATAACGACACCACTTAAAGCACATGGACGTATGTGATTTGGCGCCTGTTTCTCTGGAGGTCGTTTTAAGAATCGCTTGCGAAATTTTCTCTAACTCGTTTAAATTCGGCTTCGCAACTCTGGCCAGTTTTACTGCGCCTAGGAAACCGGACCACACTTTTATTTTTATCTTTACTTTTTCCCCGTACCCGGACCGTTATAAGGACGTTGGCTTTGTATGCGTAAAAGAGAATGACATTAAAAAAAAGAAAGAAACTTTGTTTAATGCTACCCGAGATTGCATGATTGGTCAGTGCATGGGCGCCCTAAGTTACGCATATTGTGTCGACACCGCACCAAATGTCCGCAATAACCGCCACGTGGGGAGGAAGCACGCTTCTTTTATGAGCACTCTGATTTCGAAAATTTAGCAATGAGGTGCCCTTTAATGCTAAGCGACCTCAAAAATGTATTTGCCTTTTTCCTCCTTGAGGATTTTTGAGTTAGAAGACCGCTTTTTTTCTTTCGGCACAGCATAGCCAGCGTTGCAGTACATCAGAATACAGCTAAATTGTGCTAACTAGCAGTCTGGTTAACTGATAGTGAATATTTAGCTTTTTAACTATTACTGTTAGGCTCCTTAATTACTGAGAGGCGTGTAACCCACCGTAAGCCTTATCCGTAACAGTTTTAAGAATCTAGAAAGCGCAGAGATCCCCAGGTGGTCGAAATTATTCCGGAGTCCTCCACTACGGCACCTCTTTCTTCCTTTCTTCTCTCAGTCCAGGTGGTCGAAATTATTGCGGAGCCCTCCACTACGCGCACCTCTTTCTTCCTTTGTTCTTTCACTCCCTCCTTTGTCCCTTCCCTTACGGCGCGGTTCGGGTGTCCGACGATATATGAGACAGATAGTGCGCCATTTCCTCCTCCCCCAAACCAATTATTATTATTATTATTATTATTATTATTATTATTATTATTATTATTATTATTATTATTATTATTATCTCTCAGTCCTCCTTTATCCCTTCCCTTACGGCGCGGTTCAGGTGTCCGACGATATGTGAGACAGATACTGCGCCATTTCCTTCCCCCAAAAACAATTCATTTTCATTACACTCGCCGCTGTATGCCAACAAATTTTGGCTCGCGCCAAGATACATGCGCTTTCGAGAAGCTTGCAGGAAAAGCAACCTCTCGAGTGCAAGTAACTCGTCGAAACAGCCAAAAATTTCTTGGGCCACAGTGCCGAGGGTAACCGCGTTTCGAAATTTGAAGAACTGATATGGATATTACTTACGGTGGGCTACACCGCCCTCAATAATTAAGGACCTTAACTGTAATATTTATTCAGTTATATATTCTATAATAGTTCACCAGCCTGATAGTTAGCACATTTTAGCTCTACTGTGATGTACTACACCGCTGACAGTGCTATGTACAAAAAAGCGCTCTTCTAACTCGAATA
>JARKHS020025947.1:0-79038 GCA_030143305.2 Amblyomma americanum | reverse complement strand
GTGCAGGCTTTTAACGCCAGTGGAGTCGTCATTCTAAGTGATAGTTCTTTATTATTATTACTATCAGCGGAGACGCGGGGGCGACTCGATGGGAGCTGCATGCGCGTAACAACGCGTCCTACACTTCCCAGGAGGTACGGGGCCGATGAGTTGGACTCTGGACAGCACTAGCCTCCGCCCACTTGCACGTATATTCCCGTTGCAGTTTTATTGGTTGGAATCGGCCAAGAGCAAAATGGTAAACCTCCGCCTGACTACCCAAAGTTTTAAAACGAGCTGTAAAAAAAAAAAAACAAGTCAGGAGAGGGCCTTTTCTTCAACTTCTTTTTATCTTGCTCCGTCCTTAAAAGACCAGTGTTGTTTGCTAAGAAGTTAGAGTGACTGCCCCAACCGGCAACGTGTCGCCGGGCGAGCGGGCGAAGACACGAGCTGCTCTTCGTACCGCGGACCGCCGTGTATACGATCGCCGGCCAACGCGCCATCGTCGATCGCGACAAGCATCCGAGAGCCAACAGGCCACCCGTCGAAAGTTTAACTGACGGGGGGAAAATGATCGTAACAATCATTCACAGGACGGAGGCCGGCGACAACACAAGGCTGTGCGCTGTCGCCTGCCTCCGTCCCGAGTCTTCTTTCAGTTCTTCGTCGTATAACGCTTAATGAACTGGCCTACAACGATGCATCTTAGGAGGGCATCGTAGAAAAAAACACGCGCCCGAAGATTTCCCACACAACACATTCGTCCCCGCAACCCTCACTACTATGTCCCTTCGCACCTGCTTGTATAGCTTCCCGATTCCAAAGGCTGTCTTGCGGCCAACAAATGCACGGAAGCGACTGACGAAAGCACGCCACGCCTCTCAGCAACACCGCCTCGTTTTTCTTGCTCCTCGCAATCGTCGACCGACGGCCCCGCTGTCGTCCCCGTTAACGAGCTCCCCACCTCCGACAGCACACGCACGGCGTCCCCAGTCGAGGGAGAGACGCGTGAGGAAGCTAGCTGCGCCCGAGGCACCGGCCACACAAAGGGAAACGCGGGCCGACCCACCCGGTGTTTGCGCTCCGCTCTCGGGAAATCCCATTAGTGCGAGCCGCGGCTCCGCTTCCATCGGCGGCACCCTCGGGGCGCCCAAGCGACCCTGTCTCCGCGCCGTGTGCGTGCCTTTGCGCGTTGCAACACGCGCGGTGTCACGAGAGATGCGGAAGCCGGATAAGTTATTTGCCTTCGCGGCCGCTCTCGCGTGCATCCATACAACAGCACGCGCGCGCCTCATCTCTGTGCGAGTGCGCCCTGGAATGGCGGCGTCTTCGTGTATACACGGCGACACTTCTCCTATACGCAATTTTCTCCTTTCTTTCCCCCTCCCGGTTCTCCCACTGCTTCACGACGGCGGCACACGGACTTCGCTCGGAAAACAGGCATATCGGCGCGTAAGCTGTCTTTGCCGAGAGTGACAAGCGTGCATGCCGTGCCCCTCGCTTATAAGCCACCAGGCAAGCTTCAAATCTCTGCAAGGCAAGAAGAACGGCCATTCTCACTTTTCAAGACGTTCTGATGTTTAGCCAAGACGCAAGGGCTCCACCATACGAGTGAGTAGCAAACCGTGCAGGCTGGTTACCTTTGGCAAAGACGGCACGCTTCTGCAGCACTCTAAACACAAACACCCCTATATGGGCGTAAAAAGGGAGTAAGCCGTTCACTATAGCGCGCTCCCTTTTATGAACGGCAGTGTGCTAGAGGGCAGCTTACTCCATTTTTTACTCCTTTTCGTTTAGAGTATTGTGCACTCCCGCGACGAAGCACAGGATGCACACAGCTAAAACAAACGAAGCGGAATAGTGGAATCACGTGGCCTTCGCCGAATGCTGCGCCGCGCTAAGGCGTGCATGCTTCGGGGGCGCTCAAGAGAGTGGCCCGCGCAGTTGTTCACCTTCCATTTCAAGCTGTCGCAACGAAAACTAATCAAGCAGCTCCCAATCACGCAGAACCCAATATACCTGAAGTCACGGCGCTAAACCCCATATGCCGTTGCATTAATTTGCAATACAATGCACGGTGAGCAGACAGTGTTTCTGAAAGAATTCGGATGCGTACACCCTTTCCACTTCCGCCCCTTTCGGGATTAGGCAATGGTGCGTTGTCTAGTGGCGCTTTCCAGCCTGTTCCTTTTCCCATTTCGTAGGGCTGTCTTTGCGTCATCGCTGCAAGTAATAATAGTACTAGTAAGAGGAAAAAGTCAAACGAAAATAAAAACGCATTCCCCTCAGGCTTGTGGCTGACTCTCTTGCTCGCATATATATACTGGGCCATAAATTATCCGCTCGTAACAAAATATCTCCAGGGTAGCTGCACATAGCCCGGAAATGCCAAGGGCCCGGGAACTCGCATGAATTGTGCATTGCCGTAGATTACCTAACTACGCCCCCCCCCCCGCCCCCCCCCCCCACCACTATTTAAGTTCTCCGAGAAACGACCAAAACAATACGAAAGTATTGCCTGAACGTATTTTTTTTTGCATTCGAGCAAATATTTTTTTTTGCTACCCTGTAGGAAATATTCGGTAAGATCTTGTGGCGTCTACTGAAACTTCCAAACTTTACCCTTATAACAGGAGCCGGCAGTTTGGCTTTTCCGCATAGCGTAAAAGCACGCTGAGAATTATATCAATGGCTTGGTCCTCTTCACCCAAATTCTCTTTCGTAACTCTGGATGCATTAAAGAGGAAGCGTGTATTTTTTTTTCTTTACGGATAATCCACGCGTTGTCATTTAATCCGTGTCCTTCGTAATTCGTATACCGAAACAAGTGGTGGCAGTAGGATAGACGGTAGGCAAAGAGCGTTCGTCCCGTCATTGCGATCATAACAGTGTGAACTTTATGCGTAAGCTCGCCACTGCTATGCCGCCAATTTCATCCTTCGAGTCTTGCGTAAACGGTAGACAGATGCGCCAGAATGTTTCCCGGCGAGCGTTCATTTCACAAGCTGGAACAGCTCGACGACTGCTTGATAATCCAAAACAACGTCACCTTAGACAAGTGAGGCCTGTCGGGTTCGTCGGGTGGCATTTCCGCCGCAAGGCCGCGTCGACTCAGCACGCGTTACGCCATGTTGCGCCCGCTGAGTGTTTTAGCACAACAGTGATGCCATTCCGCAGGCCGCTGCCTCGAGGCGTCAGGTGCTGGTGGACAGCCGCCAATGCGCAAACTCAGGTGACTTCCCGCGAGAGTGGATAACAAAATCGCGTCGGTGCTAAAACTTTCTCGTTCCGTTACGAGTATACAAGCAAAACATGACACCTAAGGTTCTTTTGTGTTACCTTTGCCTCTTTCTTTGAGTATTTTCGCTTTCCATTAAGCCCGCGGCTGCTTAAAGGAAACGATCAGCAGTTAACTGCAAAATGTTGTGAGCTATGCTTCAGTATCACACCAGCATTTTTTGATTAATTTATTCGTCCTTCATTCAATGTGCGTGTGTGTGCGGGGGGGGGGGGGGGGGGGGGTTACGCTGGAAACCATAAAAGAAACGACTGAACGCGTAGTATCCACAGTCACTATAGCGATAAGAAAATAGACAACTGCAATTCATCCTCGCCCACTTAACCACCACCACCGCTCCACCCTTGGCACCTCGGCGAAATAACACACAGCTCCCAAGTGGTCCGTCGCGGTGGCCGAAAAACGACGACACGTTAAAGGACCATTAATCACCCGCGGTCACGAGCACGAGTCCGCGCTGCGGAATGGGAAACAAGGATAAAATAAAAGGAAATGAGCGAGCAGGTACGAAAAAGCGAAAATATACAGCGCTAACGCCGCGTGCAGGTTCGTACAAATTTTCCTGTTCGCGGCAGAAGCATAACGCAAAATAAAGTCCCGCTCAATAAATGAACGGGGAGAGGCAAGTTCTCGAAAACGCCCTTTTTTCTGGATAGGGAGAAAGGAAGGGGGGGGGGGGGGGGGGGCACTTGGCGGTTGCAAGCGACGAGCAGCGGCGGACGCACTGACAGAAAGCGTAAAGGTAGTAAAGGTGACAGACGCAGCTCCATGAAACATGGCCTCCGAACCCGTAACCCTTTCAGCGCCAGTAGGCGTCAAGGGGGGGAGGCTGCGCAGTGTGGATGACGACGACGAAGAGAGCGGCCGGGATGCACAGTAATACGCGTTCTCCCGAATGTTACGACGGTGCACCCTAGTTACGACCTTTGAAAGGCGGCCCCTAACGGTTCACGGAGAAGGGGGGGGGGGACAGGAGTCGGGGAAAGGAAAAACGGTTTTGGGCAATTTTCTCCGTGCTGTACACAGACGTATACATACGCTGCTGTGAGACTTGGCTTTTACAGACGAAGTCTGGAACACAGTTCGGCCTCACTCAAAGAAAGAAAGAAGAAAGAAAGAAAGAAAGAAAGAAAGAAAGAAAGAAAGAAAGAAAGAAAGAAAGAAGAAAGAAAGAAAGAAAGAAAGAAAGAAAGAAAGAAAGAAAGAAAGAAAGAAAGAAAGAAAGAAAGAAAGCTGTTAAATCCTCACCTCGCGTATGCTCATTTACGACCTATTGTGCACGCGCTTGGCTATGAATGGTCGCTTATTACTGCTCGTGCTTCGAAGTGTTACACTCAGCGCGTCAGACAGCTGATAAAAATGGCACAATTAAACGCCAGCCGAGGCTCGCTGTTAAAGCGCTCTAGACAAATGTGCGAAACGCGCACGCAGAAAAGCTGTCGACAGTTTTCCAACACGACGAAGTTCGCGAAGCAGAGGAAAGACGCGTCACAGAGGCGTCTAACCCTAACCACTGAGCCACCATGGTGGCTCAGCGATTTGGGCGCTCTGCCCCAGGGTTCAATCCCTGCCGCGGCGGCCATGTTTGGAATGAAGGCGAAACGCAAAGGGCGCCCGTGTCCTGTGCGATGTCAGTGCACGTTAAAGATCCCCAGTTGGTCCACATTATTCCTGAGCCCTCCACTACGGCACCTATTTCTCTCTTACTTTACTCCCTTCTCATCCATTCCCTCAGGGCGCGGTTGCGGTGTCCATCGGGAAGACCACTGCTTCCTTTCCTCGAAGCCAACGAATCTGTTGCCGTTAATAAACGCTTGACACCACTATCCAAGAACTGGCACTCTCTCAAAAAGAGTGAACCACATTCTGTACTGTCTTTAGCAGCCGTTTTTTTTTTCTGGCTAAATTGCCCAAGGAGCTAGCTACTTCCATACGCTTTCAGGGAGAACGCGTCATTAGTTTTCACGAACAGTACGCACTTCCCGAAGAGCGGGGGAATTGGCCTCCAATGTTGGGTTTAGGGTAGAGGCTAGACTGAAAGGGACAGCAGAAAGTCGGGTGGGAAGGTGACGTTACGCAGATTGCTGTGAGGTGACTGGCGAATAACAGCAGTGGTGATAAGGGGGTATTCACGTGACATCACGGACGCCATTTCGGTGTGCGATACGCAGATTCAGCGGTGAAGGCCGGAGGTGGGGTGATAAATAAACTGAATAGAGACTCGCCGTAGGATATTACCGTGCTGCATGGACGGCCAAAATGGCGGCCATTGCAGCTTGAGTGCATACCCCCTACGGACGAGGGCTTCCTCCTGCTCTGGGCCGACGATTACGGCGACTTACATCGATGGTTTGACCAAGAGGCTTGCACTAATTGGCAACACTGTCATGGGAGGCTTACGAAGCTGCGACTACGCTAATCTCAGGCAGCTTAGAACGAAACGGGCGGGGTGCACAAACTTCACAGCTTCAAAAAAGTGAGCCGACACCTGACGGAATTTTCGACGGGAAGTGTGACGAAAGTTTGAAAATGGGCCCATTAATTCGAGATCACGTTGTGAAAACCCCGTGCAAAGACGGGCGTGAGAAAGTGGCGCAATAGCGGGCGAAGCTTGAACAACAGCGTTGGTAATGACACCGGGACCTTTGGCGCTTAGAAACAACAAGAAAACTCCGTGGGAAGTAAGCATATCCCTGACCTATAGCGGTTTAACCTGCGCCGATTTGTGGGTTCGTAAGTGCCAGTGCGTGCACCGTCGCCTCGGTATCGTGCCGGAGCGGCGGCGGACGAACTGAATCCAATTCTGCCTCTCGGTAAGGCGCGCGAATGCAGCTATGCAGCGGCGGTGCAGCGCGCAGACTACGTACCGCGTCTCCCGCGCTGTTGTGTGCACTGCCGCGAAAGGCACTACGAAGGCCTACAGAGTAGGTCTCGTGGAGTAGACCGCCCCTCCATTTTCGTGACAGACGCGCGAGCACGCATGCGCACACACTCTTGAGACTGTCGCCGAACATTATACCAAACCTTTGAAGGAGTAAAGTTAGGCACCAGGACCGATAAACACTCATAGGCGGCGCCACCGGAGTAGCGCTGCATGATTACCCACCGTCTCGGCTGGCAGCATTGTTATGAACTGCCTCGCACTCTTTCCCTCTCCTGGTCATGAACCTTCGGAGAGACACGGATGCTCTCACAGATAACAGTGAACACGCACAACCGCCAATCTATTCCGATAGCCAACCGTGAGAGCTTGGCAGCGGTCCATCTTCAACACCACCGCATTGCTCAGGCCTTAGAGCGAAGGAAAAGGTGTCCCGTAGTCGCATACTGCCCAGCCCTCTCCCCTACGCGAACACAGCTGTCCAACCGAGGAAAAGTCTGCCCATTACGCGAGAAAGTGCATCCCAACCGGCGCGTCACCCCTTTCCGCTTTCCGTGCAAACAGAGCACCAGAGAAAGTCGGCAGCCAAGCACCAACGCGGTCGAACTGCATAGGACTGCACAGACGCGTTAGCGCGCCAACGCGTACGCTACAGTTCTGGGTGCTGCATCGAACTGCACAGAGGCGGCGGCGGGGCGGCGCTGGCACAACTTGGTCAGCGGAGCGTGTAACGAGAAGGCGAAACCGCGCAGCCGAGCGTCGCCGCCGCCGGTGGGCCTCCGAGACGCACAAACACGCGCACACATGCACGGAGGCAGTGGCACGCACAGAGAGAGCCGCGCACGCAGGCAGCTGCGAGCAACGGTCAGGCACGCTGCCAACGAGGTGCGCTTGGCTGGGGAGGAAGGGAGGGAAAGGAAGCGCATAACGGCCGAAGTCGCGCACGAAATTGAGTGCGTGCGCACCAACGAACGAACGCACCGCGGAAGAGGCGAAGCCGCGGAGTCTTTCTCCCTCGAGGCACTGCAAAGTTGGAGACAAGTGCGGGGTAAGGACGGACAACGCCTCGCCGCGTCACTGGGTTTCCGTTCTTGTTTTTTTTCTTTAAAGACTGTGCTAAAAATTGGTTTTTAAATTACTTTTTTAGGTGGGGGGGGGGGGGGAGGAAACGCACAGCACGTGTCTCGCATATCGGCGGGCACCTGAGCCGCGCCGTAAGGGAAGGGATGAAGGAGGGAGTGAAAGAAGAAAGGAAGAAAGAGGTGCCGTAGTGGAGGGCTCCGGAATAATTTCGACCACCTGGGGATCTTTAACGAGCACTGACAACGCACAGCACAGGGGCGCCTTAGCGTTTCGCCTCCATCGAAACGCAGCCGCCGCGGTCGGGTTCGAACCCGGGAACTCCGGATCAGTAGCCGAGCGCCCTAAGCACTGAGCCACCGCGGCGGGTTCGTGCTAAAAATTAACAGTTGGATTTTTGGGGGGGGGGGGGGGGGGGCAGGAAATGGAGCAGTATCTGTCTCGCATATCGGCGGACACCTGAACCGCGCCGTAAGGGAAGGGATAAAGGTGGGAGTGAAAGAAGAAAGGAAGAAAGAGGTGCCGTAGTGTGGAGGGCTCCGGAATAATTTCGACCACCTGGGGATCTCTAACGTGCACTGACATCGCACAGCACACGGGCGCCTTTTTGCGTTTCGCCTCCACTAAAACGCGCTAACGTATTCGGTCTGCACAAAGTTGGGTCAAGACCCGTCGTTCCAAGTACTGGCAAGACAAGCCCCAGGCCAGGGGAGCGTTTGTAGCCACTGGAAAACCTGCAGATATTCGGCAGCATTGTGTATTGAATTCTTCAGCATAACTTAATTTTCTTGAGGATATTGCAACAAATTTCAACGGATCCAAGTCTACACTCCTAGAAATCCAGTTTTAGCGCCGATCGAGATAAGATAAACGAAAACTTTTTTTCGCATCAAGCTCACAGTCTAGCTCGTGTGGCATTTTACTGGTTCGAAAGGCCATATCGCTACAAAAAGAAGCCAGTATATGACGACAAAGGGGGGCCATGGCCGAAAGGTGGTGACGGAGAATCCGTCGCTGCCCTGCAGCGCCTCGTTCCAGAAACTTTCAGCATGGCACTCACACGCGCCACACGCAAACGCTACTCGAGGAAGTACAAGCGCTACACCGCGCGAACCACGTCCAGGCCCCGAAGAACACGCCCGCCATGCCTGTAGCGGGGCATGTTGGGCCGGCATCTGATCAACGGAGGCGACGCCGGGCGCGGCCCCTATCATAGTCCAGGAAGACCTGTGGCGGGGCGCGCGATCGCCTCGCCGTCCCGGGAGACGTCTTCTCGCCTGTCGCGCTCGATAAGGAGGCGGGGTAGACCACTTCGCCCGAACAGAGGCGACTGAAGAGATACAAGCCGAGCCGCCGAGATTACACGGCATGCGCCCGAAATACGCCGAGGAAAAGGCTCTCCGCAGTCGTTCGCAGGCAATACCGCGGACGACAGGAACGCTAGGCTGCAGCGAGTCACAATTCTGACTGACCTGCAGTTGCCTTGAGCCCCGTGTCAAGGCTATACGCAAGTCGCGGTGTGGCATTCGAGGGTGATGCGTGTCGATATTGAGCACGACGTCCAGTGTTCGATTCGACGGCGCTGCGGCCACATTCAGACGTTCACGCCAAAGAAGAGGACGCAAGAGTTCACAACGAGGTGTGATTCAACTCACCCACTGGAATGTTTAACTACCCCATCGGCAATCTTTGTTGCTCAACACGATCGCCCGCTCATCGAACTTGTACCGCCAGCGACACTTTGCGTGGTCGAAACCGGTTGCCAAAGCACTGCTCTCGGCGATGTCTGTGCAGTCGTTGCAGCGCCTCCTCTGCATTGACCAACGTTTGCAACCAACCTACAGACGTGGTGCACGAGCAAAGAACAAACAAGAGAAAGCCTATATTGCAAAGCGAAACAATACTGCGTGGAGTCAGTAGAACCTGCGAGCAAAGTGGCAGACCACAAGACACATCTCCGACTGTTTCCCTTTCCAGCGGTGCGAACGGATTGCGATCCACGTTGACGCAAACTAAATAGCAGCCGGCAATGTCAGAGCCGGCTAAGCGGCTAGAAAGGCTATAGTTTCTATTTACGTATCAGATAAGCTACAGCAGCGAAACGCCAATGGGATATATATATATATATATATATATATATATATATATATATATATATATATATATATATATATATATATATATATATATATATATATATATATATATAATATATATATATAATATATATATATATATATATCATCCTGGCATTAATACACAGACTAGCACGGCAACGCTGATGACATGTTATACTGCGCTCATGACGACCAACTACGGGACGCACTGCATGTGACGCACGAATCTAACAAGCAAGCGGGAATAACCCCGCTCTTCAAATCGAAGCTAAAAAGAATGACTGTCCGGCTAAGCACTGTTTCGCCAAGTGGGCTCTGAGAAAGAAAAAGACCTGCCACACTGGAACACTCACCCGTCATAACGACACGCGTATGACACAGTGCGAGCCACGGCTTTACGCAGTGCACTCCGCATGCGCACGCATTCGTTGCGTTCAACCTTTCCTTCACCGCTGGCGCACAATGCATTCCCGGGAGTCGGCTTGTAGTATATTCACGCACGCACCGTACGTAGCCGCAGCGAGATGACGGAAGCGGAGCAAAGCACCTGTGTCGTCACGCGGACGCGTTCAAAGCAGCCACGACGACGTCGGCGCTTTTAAAAAATGCGCATGTATACACTCTTCCGATTCACGCTCGAAAACAAAAGAATGGAGAGGGGGGCTCTTTCTACTCACATATCCCAGGCTGGAAACAAAGGCTTTCGCCTTTCTTTTTCCCATTCTCCCCTTTCACTGGATCCGCCAGCGCAGAGGAGTCCCATTACAGGAGCGCGTGTGTTCCGAGCCGGTCGTTTTTACGCGAGGGACTCCTC
Source organism: Amblyomma americanum (assembly GCA_030143305.2). Taxonomy (NCBI): domain Eukaryota; kingdom Metazoa; phylum Arthropoda; class Arachnida; order Ixodida; family Ixodidae; genus Amblyomma; species Amblyomma americanum. The sequence goes on along the minus strand of JARKHS020025947.1, from coordinate 68,869 downwards.
CGATGAGGAAGGTATACACCTCGCCCTCTGCGCTCTTAATCGCCTTTGGCGCGCGTAATCGGACTGCCCCCGCAACCGAAGCTCCCACTGGGGGCGGGAAGAAAAAACGAGCAAAGCAAGCCCGCCTTGCTTCTTCCGCTCTTTTTCATTCTTCTTTCTTTCCTCACCGTCGCGTAGGAGCAGCCCCGTTCATTGTCATACACAATCCGCCTTTTGTTTTCCCTTCCGCACAAACGCTTCCCCCGCCGCCGCGCCCATCGCTTCTGTCCTTCTCGCAACCCAATACCTTGGGTTCCGCCGACATTTCTCCTCGTATGTACACGAACAAACACGCCGGCGAAACGCGTTTCCGATAAGATCGTTTAACGAAACATCGATCGGAGGGTGCGCGGGAGGGTGTACAACGTCGGCCGGTGAGAAATGGACAGGAACAAAGCCGCGCAGTATGAAGGTTATTGCGGCGCGAAGGCGCTGTACAGCTTCGCCGTGGTTTCGTAAACGCTGCTCGTTTCCACTTGTTCGGTCGAGATACACGAGTGTCTTCTATGGCTGCCGCTCCGTGTATACACTGCATGCAGGGGTTTTACTATACGTAAGCGGTTTAACGCGCACACAATGCGCGGGCGACGGCCCGGAGGATTTCGACAGCGTGGTGGATGCCGGACACTGGACAACAATGGCGCACGCCAGGACGTCGTTTGTCATGCAACAAGAAAGAGCTACAACCAGCGAAACGTATAAGCTCCGCGTCATGCGCTGCTGCTGGTTGACAGTGAGAGCCCCTACAAAAATTCATTTCTAGTGAAACTTTGTAAAGGAGCAGAGAGTGCGTTTGCACGTGGACTTTGAAAAGTGTCGGATTGCGGTAAGGCGACGAAATCTAGAGCAGAAAACGGACAAACAGAGTGTGTAACCGAGAAGTACACAATACCCAATGCTAAAAAACTTAAACTAACAAAAATAAAGCTCCGTATGGCTGCGCCTGGGTGGATGCTAATGAGTAATTGCACCCCTATCACAAGTCTAGACCACCTTGGGGGATTTTCCTAAACACTGCGTCAAGACCATTCCCAGTCTGAGATGTTGACCAGTTCGCTGTCGCCCTGCCATCTGCTATAGCCGTCTTGGTTAGCTCAGTGGGCGAAGCGACTGTCCCCGACAGGCGGTCGTCACTGGTTCGAACCTCGAACCAGGACGAATTTTTCTTAATCTACACAGTTTCCGATAAAGCTTTCTGCATATCTGTAGCCGTATAGTTGCGCTTGGGTGGATGTTGATGAGTAATAAATCCCTTATTACCCACCACGCACTGTGGGGTTGTTGCTAAGGGCTAAGGATGGAAAATGCGTTTACCGTGCAGACGGAGAGCAGCACATCTGCGTCCACAAAAGAAAGGCGCACAGCTTTCTTAACAAAAACTGTTAAAAAATGTACAGTTCTCGCTGTAAAATCGAAGAAAGGATTAGCCCCGAATCGGCGATCGATCTCACGACCTCCCCCCACCCCTCCCCCCGATTGCCGATCAGCTAAGCTAGCCAGGACAGCTCCTGCTCACGGCAACATGAAACTGAAATCACCCGCAACCCGTACTGATTTCGAACAGAAGGACAATCGCATTAGCATCCAGCAAACCACAAGTGGAGATCAGGAGATCTGAGAGAATGGGGTGGCCGCTGAGGGCGCAGAACAGGGTTAATTCGAAATCAGTGATCGAGGCCCTGTCCTGCAGATGACGAAATCATGGACGATGATGATGATTAGGACTCGCTGCAGGGTGGCGACACCAATTGTCCAATCGAGAGGCGCCATGTTGAATCACATGCATCGCACCGGCCTTTAGATTGAAAAGCAAGCTTTTGAAATTTAACACGAAATAAAACTCCGATGTCTGCAATCAGTCAGTATTGTACGCCATCATGCGACAAATACGCGAAAATGCTAATTGCGCGAAAATACTTTGATGCGGCTAAATGACCTCGTGCTTCAAAATGGCGAAGATATGTCACCACCCTAACAAAAGAATCTCGCGTGCAAAGAAAACCAGCACGCCTACTCCAGGCACACACAGCTTTCCCGACCGGAAAGTTGCCCAGCTTTCCCAGATAGAAGCACCGCTCGTAGTGGCTACTCCTCAACGCAATACCTGCGGTAATATTCCAGTGCGTTTAATGGTGCTTAACGTATACGCGCAGAGTGACAAACAACGCGCCTATGTTTTCTCATTCACGCAGCTCGCTCAGTATTTTTAACGTTACGCCTACCGGCTTCCACCGCTCCGTGTACTGTCTTATCCCATCCCCTTGAAGCATTCTTCTTCCCGCATAACCACCATGTTCCAAATTATAGCACTGGCCTAGAGCGACCAGGAAAAGATGGGAAAAGCAATCATCCGCCTCGCAAAACACACCGTTTCACGACCCTCGCAATCCACGTTATATACAGTACACTAGATACCTCCGCCAACGCTCACCACGTCCCACGTACATCGAACAACCGCCCGGGCATTCCACGCGTACAACGAACACCGACTCCACTGCACAGCTGCAGAACACGGACGGCGCCGAACGAGGCAGGAATGCCAGCTATGCGTTGCTCGACCTTCCTTATAGGAGGCCACGCTCCGTGCGTCGACCTTTCCCTCGCATTCACGCGGACTGCGATGCGACCCCGTGTATGTATTCATCCCCACATCCCAACCCACGCGCGCGCCAAGACACGGAGCGCGTGGGCGCGCTACGGGATACGGACACGCAACACACGAGAATGATGGTGGCCGGCCTTCTCATAGCGTCGCATTCAAATCGCCTATACTGAGCGGCGAAGGCATCCAACGGGCGGAGAGATGTCCGACGACGTGTTTACTGCGCGCAACACGAAAATAAAAAGGGGGAATCCGAAGAAGGAATGTATAAGGTTAAGGGAAGAGAGGGAGCTGCTGAAAAAGAAGCGGGAAACGAAAAGAAGGAAAAAAGGGAATAGGGCGCATAAGGAATGCGCGCGAACGGAAGAAATAGGAGGCGCGCGTCCAATTTGGCAAGGAGGCGAGCGTTCGCTCTCTTCGGGCATTCCGGAATCTTCTCTCTCTTTCCGTGGAACACGAACGAACGACCGCACGCCGCTGCCGACGCAATGCGCTTTTGAATAACGCTTCGCCGGATGCAAAGATGGGTTGCTCCCCCACGGCGAGGCCCAGAGCGAGCTCGGCAAAGGGATCAAAAGACACGACAGCAAAATACGTGCGCACATAAAAAGGACAAGGGTGCTCCGAAGCGGTGCCGCGTGCAACGAGACACGGCCGCGGCATCGTTCACCTTCAACGAGCGCTCGTTCAGCGAACGCTGAAAGGCGAACAGCCAGCTCGTCGTGTGCGCGCGCGGTTTTATTATAATATCGGGCTTCCGTCCCTGCCCCGTCCCGAGCACTTTGCTCTGCGCGAGGAGAGCTCGGCGTTATTTCGCGAAAACACTCCCGGGATAGCACTGCGAACGTCTCTGCATGGTACGGGCGCAGCAAGCGAAATGGCTTCTCGGGCCGGCTATCCGCGCTCGAAATAATAAAAAAAGAGAAAGCGAGAGAGTGAGGGTAAAAAGAGAGAGAAAGGGTACGGAGCAAGCAAGCCGCGATGCAGGAGCCGCACGTGTCCCTTGACCCAGGGAACGCATAAAGAAACGGGGGAAGCAGTACGAGACAGTGGGAAAGTCTCGGAAGACTCTTCCCTATTTGGGAAGCTCCCGAAAAGAACGACCCTGTCTCTTCCCCTACACCCTCCCGCTCATGCCCATCCAGCTCTCCGGCTGGCTATTCCCAGGCCAGTTATCCCCATCTCCAGCTTATACAGGCAGTCCCGCGAGGGTCGTGTGGCGGATGCAAATAACAATGGAACTGGGGAAAAGTTCAGGCGAAGAAAAAAAAAACGCGCCCATTTTCAAGGGACATGCATACGCTGGCTTCCTCGAAGTTTGCAGAAGAATCGACGGCGGTCATCGAAATGCGCGATCGGTAAACAAAAGCAGCCCTGGGGAGGCAGTACCGTTAAGGGAACGAAACTGTTTCCCCCAACGCCAGCTCCCTTCTTTCCTCTTTTTTTTCGTACATTTCCCTGCTCCGCTCCCCGTGGGAAAGGAGAAAGCCGATAGCGTTTCCTTCCGGTTCGCAGCAATGCGTGATAGACAAGTCCGCCAAGGAGCGACTGGGGTATACCAATGCTGACGCCCGGGGACTGCGATTTCCTTCAGCGTAAAGTCAGATCAAAGCTACAGGCGCTTTTTTTTCTTTTGTTTTCAAAGACACCCCTCCCGGTCAGCAAGAGTAGGTGTAGCATATCTTCTACATCAGGTTACCCCTCTTCGCCAAGAAACAATATTAGAGTTGAACCTTGTTATAGCGAATTTGAAGGGGCCCGGCGATTACTTCGTTACAGCCGTAGCTTCGTTATAGCCCGTGTTGACCGAGCTTCCAAGGGGAATCGTCATTCCTTCGTTATATCCGTTATTTCGCTATAAACCGTTTCGTTATAACGAGGTTCGACTGTATTACCTCTCCCTTATCTTACTCTGCCTTCCTCTTTATCATTCCTCACCTCCGTGCCCATTGCGTTAGTATATCATGGCGCAGCTGTTGTCTGACCTGCGCATCAGGTTTGCTCCTTCTGTATTGAGAAAGAACGCTTTAAGGGCACTTGAATGTGAGCAAACATTAAAAATAAATAGATACGCAGCTTGGGTGTGAAAAAGCAGACCATAATGTACAAAAAGATCCCGCAGAACGAGCGTAAACTGAAATGTGCATGGTTACTGAAAATAGTTGCAACTCAGGACATCTCCTATCGTTATAAGTTCCACATTTGTATGCGCAGTTCGGCAGCTCCAGATTGCAAAGCATTTCGTTTATTTATACCATCCTTCCTCGGCGGTATGTGGTTGTTTTTTCTTCTGTTTTTTTAATCAATTATCTCTAAGCGATAAAATATCCACTAATAATCTCCATTTATCTACACCAGAAGTTCAAAAAAAAAAGAATTTAAAAGATCCCCTTTGCTCCTTGGTTTCTGTGGCTGTTGGCTTCTTTCATATATATAAATTTCTACAAGAAGCATTCCTTCCAGCTCGATAACGCTGTTAGGTGACCTGTTCTGATGGATATTGAAACACGGAAAAAGTGAGAGGATATACGTACAACCCCCGAGAATAACGGCTGACAATTTAGACGTCCTGACGGCCGTGCGTACAAATTTCTTCACATACGTAGAAACGTCAGCACATAAACCCTTTCTGAGAATCTATGGCAAGCTTAGAAATGTGTACCACGCTCACAACAAGACACATGGCCCCTGACCGCGAGACGGACGCAGTGCTGCGCACAATATACGACGGTGCACACAACAGAGCAGCTCCATATATTACACGCTCGCGACTCGACACGAGAGGATCCCTTTTAAGCCTTCCGCTAGGACGATCTGGCAGGCCGTCGTAAACGTATGTCAGCGTGACATATATCGACTTCGCGCTCATTCAGGCGTAGACGACGCCCGATGGGGCATTTGCGCGGGGTGTCACTTAAAGCGGGCCGCCACTTAGCATCACTTGACGTGGGCGGCTCGGTCTCCGGACCCGCACGGAATTCTGAAGAGAGACGCTGCAGAGCTGAGGGTACGAGCGAAAGAGCAAAGACGGGACAAGGATGTTCGAGTAAGTGCTTCAACCAACATCCCATCCTCTTTGAAAATTCATTATTGTCGCCATTTATAGCGCCTCAGTATCTCATGGCGCAAATGCATAAAAAAAGAAAAACAAGGAATGGGCACTGTGTGCAATCAGTGTAGGGAAAGAACGTTCCAATGACAATGTAAAACGCACTCGGCCTTATACATATATACATATATACACCACCACCACACACTCACACACATACACTCACACACACATACTCACTCACACTCACAACTCACTCACACTCACACACACACACACACATATATATATATATATATATATATATATATATATATATATTATATATAGAGAGAGAGAGAGAGAGAGAGAGAGAGAGAGAGAGAGAGGCTGCCAGTAAATGAAAACGAGTGAGTGAGCAATCCAGCCAGTTGCTCACATCGTGAGCGTATGAAGAACAAAGCCAAAACGAAGACAAAAAAAAAACGAACTGTATTCAATTTTGTAGCTTACAGGCCCGGCGCAGCGCAACACGCAAATTAGGAGCCGTATGTAAATGGAGATCAGGAGGAGAAGGCAGGGCAATGGGGAAGGCCACTGAAAAGTCGGACAAAGCGACTTCAAGAGCGGTCCATAAAGAAGTCGCCGAGTCCCCTAATGACTTGGAAACGAACAGCGGTAGGACAGCACGGAGAAGCAGCGACAAAGACGACCTTTCTTCTGGCGCTCCTATTCTGGCTGGGCTCTTTCTGGAGCTCGTTCTTCGCTCAACGCGAACGCTGCTCTGTTCCAAGTTAGCCATACACAAACAGCCACAAATGGTACACCATTCTAAAGTCCTTGTTAGGGTAAAGGCCTCGTTCGACAGAAGAGTTTCTCAAAACTACCGAGAGGGAAAAAAGGCGCCACCGTCTATGCGAGTTTCGCAAACAGTGCTTCGTCCATGCGCCACAAAAATATCGGGAAGTCAGAACATTGTATTTGGCTTAGCTACTGGACGAAAACGTGGGATTCCGTTTCTAAGACAGTTGAGCTGCGTTTCCCGCACTGAGCGCAAATTCAATTATACCTAATAGTTCGTTTTTCGCCTCTTTTAACAAATTTACTCCGATTAAATGTTAGAGAGTCGGCAAAGAAGTTCTGCGAGGTTGGCATCGAGAACTGGACCTGCGTTTTCAGCCAATTACTGGTCATGCCAAAATTGCCAACTACGAACTTTGCCCTTCCAGACATCCACGCGGTGGATGAAAGACCGGGGCCACACTTTTCCCTCGGAGTAACTGCGAGTCTTAGAATCTCCTGCCGTTCGACCGCGAGACAGAGGGGGAAGCAGCCACGATAAACGTCGCGCACTGTTATTGAAGAAAGTGTGTACGCTCTAAACAGAAAGGAGTAAAAAAGGGTGTAAGCTGTCCTCCAGCTACACCCTTCTATAAAGGGGAGTGCCCTAGAGGACAGCTTACTCCCTTTTGTACTCCCATACAGGAGTATTAATGTTTAGAGTGATAGAGTAAGTATAGGGAAAGATGCAGACGCGACGAAGCGCCCGTCCCGTCCGCGTATTTCCTCACATCCTGTCCGAAGTCGCGCTTCCCTGCCTCCAACATGCGTGACCAACGGGCCCAAAGTTCCACGCGTCAGATACCGAAGGCTTAAGCAACAGCAAAGAGAGCAGCACGCGTCGCCAGATTGAGGGGGGGGGGGGGGTTCCGTGTCGACGCCGTCCGAAGTGGAGCGGCCGAGAGAGGAGCACAAAGTCGTCCGTCAACCCGTTGACGCTGTCGAATCGGCATGGCGGCTCGGCTGCAGGGGACCACTACGCGAAGGATGCCACCCATTCTGAAGGACGCCGCGCTGTCGGCGCTGCGAGGCTCCGGAGGTCGCGGCGGCGGCGAGAGATGAGAACGGGTGGGCCAGCCTCGTGGCTCTCGGCCACAACGCAGCGAGCACGGCGCTGCCAAGAACTACTACGCAACGTCAGAGTTACTGCACACGCCGCTCTGAAAAGTGGGAGGTAAATAAAAACACGCAGGACAACTTACAGTGAACAAATGCTTGGGAACAATTTACCGCGACCATTGAATTTCCTCAATGAAATTGGCATCAGTATCGAAAATATGAGCCCCTCACATTTTAAGACTTTTTTTTTTTGAGTTCGCATACTTGAGAGCGATAATGTAGTATGTTTTAAGATATTTTCCTTCGTATCTCTTAAGTATATCTGGATGACTGTTTTTCCAGGTCAGGTGGCCTGTGTATGTTGTGCTTCTCCACGCTGCCACGTGTAAAGGGGGTCAAGGGCCTCTCAACCTGCACTGTGGCAGATTTTATGTTGTCGGTTTCCTCCATTATGTAAAATAGAAATCAAAGAAAGAAAGAAAGAAAGAAAGAAAGAAAGAAAGAAAGAAAGAAAGAAAGAAAGAAAGAAAGAAAGAAAGAAAGAAAGAGAAGGAAAGGAGGACACCTATGCACGACGTGTAGGGCAATACCAACGGCTGCAATGAAGCTCCTGCAAAAGCAGTGAAATAAGCACACAGTGCGTAGCTGTCTTCCAATAATCACCCAACACTGGCTTTTTTTTTTTCCTTCCCTCCAGTCTCTGTACAGAGACACGGCTGCATTATGCCCTGGTATAAGTCCGGTCTACAAATCTGTCGCGCCATTTAACGTATATTTAACGTCAAATTTAACGTACCGGAGTATTTAGCGCACTGCTGCGAGATTAAACATGCGTCAGATAAGAATATAAACTCAGGCGCACGCAGCAATGCGCGAAGAAAATAAAGGCATTGCCCCCTTGTACCTTTCCATTTTGTATGTCATTATATCCAAAGCCAGTATGACTTTATTGGGCTCTGTCATCTGTGCGACAGAAAGGTTGAAGGCCGCTGCCCTTGCTGCGCAGGTGACCAACGAGAACGACATTTTCAAGCTCATTTCTTTTCTCTCTCTCTATTTACGTTTCCTTCTACACACATCCACGTTCAGGTACGGAACTTTTCACGACCCTCGAAGCAGCTGGCTTTTGAGCTGTGGGGGGAGAGTGCGGGAGGCTTCATACCCAAATTCTTTCCTGTTCATACGAGACGGACCCACCGTGGTGGCTCAGTGGTTAGGGCGCCCGGCTACTGATCCGGAGTACCCGGATTCGAACCCGACCGCGGCGGCCGCGTTTCGATGGAGGCGAACCGCAAAAGGCGCCCGCGTGCTGTGCGATGTCAGTGCACGCTAAAGATCCCCAGGTGGTCAGAAATTATCCCGGAGCCCTCCACTACGGCACCTCTTTCTTCCTTTCTTCTCTCAGTCCCTCCTTTATCCCTTCCCTTACGGCGCGGTTCAGGTGTCCGCCGAAATGTGACCCAGATACTGCGCCTTTTCATTTACCTAGAAACGAATTTTCAATTTCCATACCAGACGGTGCTCGTAGCTGCCGCGCATAGACCGCAGTCCAGTATGGCGGCGTCCTTCGACCAATCGTGTAAATTGGACGGGGGCACTTAAGCGCCGCCTTAAGGTTACGACGTGATAGCGTAATGAGTTAGTTCCGATACATGCAGATTGTCATTCTCTGCTTTACAGCCTCATACCCCTCCTGGCGCAGTGTTGCAGCGGTTAAGCGATGCGCCACTGCCCTGCAATGGCAGGTGTGCTGCCAGCGGTGGGCCTTGTGCGACCTATGGGCTGTTCTTCCCAAACAACAAATAATTTAACTGCCACCTGCTGCCCCGGTGGGCAGTTTGTACACTATCCGGTTGGCAGGTTGCGATGATGCCGCAAGATCACGTGTTGTCCACCTGCCTCCTAGCAGAGTCCTTCAATGCTTTCAAAAGCATTGAAGGACTCTGCTCCTAGGTTGCTCTCTGGAGACAACCTGACCGAATCACGCCCGCGCTTTTTCGCCCACAACGCCGACACCGGATTTTCTGGTGAACGGGGCCATGTTAAAAGTCTAGTGCATGCAGCTAAACGATAACCATTCCGCGGTGTAACGCTCTTTGCTACGCCTGGTAATTATTTAAACGTGTTCTGGATTTCCTTAGCGGAATGCTTGAAAAAAGAAAACCTCCACGTGTGAAACTGTCTCTCTTGAGGACGAGAGTACAGCACGGAAGAGCTTTTTTTTTTAATCTTTAGCATCAAAAGCATTATGCATTCGTGAGCGCAATCAGGCAAAACGCGCCGGGGCCTGTCGCGAGAGAGAAATAACTTAGCCACCACAGGCCACACTGCACGTAACAAACACAATAAATAAGGGATAAACTATTCCGCTGAAAAGCGTAAATTCTGCGAAAACGCGCTGCTCGGCAGCAGTTTTAGCTGCGAACCATACACGCCGCGCGTCACGAAATCGTGTACACACGGTCCCGCGAGCGAACGAGCGAGCTGTACGACGCCTTTATAGCGCCGCGCCGACTCTATCCCCGCGGGTAACGCGCGACAAGTTTTGACAGCGACGCGAAGAGAAAAAATGAAACCAAAAAAGACAAGACGCTTTAAAACTGTGAACTTCACATATGCACGAACTCTTTTTGCGGGACGGAGGTGAAAAAGCGAGCAACACAGGCAGCCCATATGCAAGCACTCACGCGTCGCCAAAAAAAAAAAAAAAGCAGGAAAGAAAGGAAAAAGCGTCTATGGAGAGCACATACACACACCCTGCAAATCAGCAGCGACACGAGTATACAGTAGGAGAGAAGCATTTAAAAAAAGAAAGAATACAGAGCGTAGTTGCTGGCGTCCTTTAGCGCTCTATAATCGGTGTCCAGAAAGCGCTTGAGAGATTTCCGCGGAAGCGAGCTGCCTAGCCGTGGTCGCCGTCCGCGATTCAGAGTCGGCCCTTATTCACAGCAGAGCGCCAAGAGCGACACGCATACGCTGAGCGTCCACATTTACTGCTTTCCAACTCGCAGCATGTTTGGCCGGCCCGAGACACGCATGCACCTCGGACGATCCGCGCTGATGCTGCTGCTTGGGCTGCCATTGCGCCGCGGGCTTCCTGCGTTTGACGCGTTGGAACCTTAAACTGCTCTCGACCGCAAACCGCTCCCTAACCACACGCGGTTAACTTAAGCTGCCCTCTCCAAATACAAGGTAAAAGAAGCAATAAAATGATTCCCCCTGCTGGCGATTAAACAACATAAAAAAACATCGGTGACCGACATCGCAGCGGCGGCCGCCATCTTGCGAAGCCAGGGACTCGGCAAGAAAACCCGCGTTAGTCTAAACAGCTTGCTCTATCTAGCCAGCAGCGCGGAAGCTATGCGTGCTGCGAACCTTCATGGAGCGCGGTGACGTCACGAGCGAGCCATCGATAGGCTGGATTCGAGAGCTTTAGCACAGCCCGACAGCCGTTCGGCAAATATGGTAACGCGTTGCCATTACCATATATATGTTACCATACGGCAACATTTGCCGTACGATCGCAGTAACCGTATTTGCCGTCTTTACCGCACAGCGATGCTAATACTCTCTATTACAGAAATTTAGCATACCGGAGACGTATACCGTTTTACGTAAGGGAGCGGCACATGCACAACAGGTATGCGTGAAACCGGTATACGTCTCCGCTAGTAACCCGCCGCGGTGGCTCAGGGGCTACAGGGCGCCCAGCTACTGATCCGGAGTACCCGGGTTCGAACCCGACCGCGGCGGCCGCGTTTCGATGGAGGCGAAACGCTAAGGCGCCCGTGTGCTGTGCGATGTCAGTGCACGTTAAAGATCTCCATGTGGTCGGAATTATTCCGGAGCCCTCCACTGCGGCACCTCTTTCTTCCTTTCTTCTTTCACTCCCTCCTTTATCCCTTCCCTTACGGCGCGGTTCAGGTGTCCGCCGAGATGTGAGACAGATACTGCGCCATTTCCTTTCCCCAACAACCAATTCTTGTCTCCACTAGTACGTCTCCGGTATGCTAAACCTCTCCATTAGCGCTCTCCCGATGTCAGTATATAGGCGGTCACAACGCACTCTCACGGTTAAGAATCGCCCTACTACATTCACCGATGTCTCATGGAGTAGCGACGGCGATGTCACCGGGTAAGCAGCGATGAGTTATTCCGCAGTAGCAGCCCCTCGAATTTGCAATAACACGGGCCCATCGAACCGCTCACCCTGTATACGCGCTTCGCACAGCACCGTGAGGGCTAAAAGCGGCGACCGTCGGACACGCGGCAGGTAAGGTCAGCTAGCGTCACATACTGCTCGAAGAAAGACGTCGAACGTACCGCCGACACACAGCAATCTCGTGCATGTTATGCAGTGCGCACGAGAGTTTTTGGCAGCGCGCGTGCATCAAGCTTTCGTATAGTCGACCAAGACTGCGGTCTTGGAATTTCAGACACGGTTGTCCCATTAGCGTCTGGACCCCGGCGGTTCCAAAGGAAGTGTACCTAGACAGTCGAGACACACCGCGCCATCTCGCAGTGCAGCAGCTAGCGAAGTGCTGCAGCTCGCTACACCTGACCTGACGTTCACAAGCTACAACAGAACGACGTGAAGCCCTGTAGTTCCAAACAGCAGTGTGTACGCCGTATCGAACGACCGCGTCGATTTCTCCTCCAAAGTAGCTAGGGTTCTTCTGTACCAATCATGCAAGCCTGTAGTTCGACGGCCCATTTGTATTTCAAATCGGCGATCCCGGCGAGCCAGAACACAGTCGGGTCTAGGTAAATCGCCCTTAACCTTCTCCCTCCCCTCCGTTTACGCTTTTCAAGAAACCGACCTTTTGTGAAAACGAAACGTGAAAAGTGGCTCGGTATGTCCCTTCCAGCATCAAAGGTGCAGGCAACTCTGAAACCCGCTTATGCACGCTGTTATTCATTCGAATTTACAATATATTCTATTATGTTGCCATGTTGTTCTTTGATGACGTTCCTGGTGGTTCTTTGACTCGGCGACACGTTGCGACGAACGGAGAGGATGCGACCTGGCCTACTTCAACTGTACACGTTTATTTGCAGTTTTATACATGCGGTCGTCAGGTGTGACCAGAATAGGAAAACTTTCCACAACTAGTTAGTCAACGGTCGAAATCTAGCGGAAAACAGGCCCGAGCCTGCACCAAGCGAGGCGCCTCTGCTTTCCGCTCAACAACAGGCCGGAGTCAGCTAGATGTCGGTCAACCTCACCTCCGCCAACCTCGACCGTCTCATTCGCCGCTGCCGACCAACCTCCACCTCATTCGAAGACTGACATTGCATTGCGGAACAACACACTCGCAACACCTGCAAGTTAACTGGCGCAGTCGACAGGATCGACCCGCCGACTTTCTGCGGAAATGCTTCACGGCTCCGTGGAATGCAGTACAGTGCTCGCGAGCAAACAAGCTCGTGGACACCGGCGTTCCCCGATTGGCTCTCTCTAAGAAGCCCATTTCTGATCGGTCACCAAAATGGTCCCCAGAATGCTTGGCAAACTGTTTTAAAGAGCCGTTTTGGGGCCAAAAGGGAGGCACTCGGAGAGAAGACTCAACTCGGCTCTTGTTGGAGTGACAGGATCAGATAGAGCGGATAAAGTCAAGCTTGGCGCTGACCCCGGACCGAAGAACGAGGGACCATTAGTCTGTGCGCAGGCTAGGTCAGTCAGGCTGGCGGGGTTGCGTAAGCAGCGAGCCCTGGCCTGACGCTCCTGGTCTTTCGGGGTTATAGCGACCGCCCTAGTCGATACGCGCAAATAAATTGTAAATATTTATAAACAAATTCGAACCTTGTTACAACGGAACGGTTTATAACGGAATAATGGATATAACGAGAGGAATGGCGATTCCCCGTGGAATCTCGGTCAACAAGGGCTATAACGAATCTATGGCTATAACGAATTAATCGCCGGGCCCCTTCAGCTTCGTTATAACGAGTTCAACTGTAAACCGAGCTGTACAGTGCGTCAAGAAGGGCGTCTACGCCTCCATTCTGTAACGTGCCGCACCCAGTGATTTTCTCACCGCTATGGAGCCCGAAGACAGGCTCTGAGAGCAAGCAATGCGTAGACGACACTCAAAGAGTGAGCTGCACGTCACACCATGTGCGCTCAAGAAAAGGCCCGCCTGAACACAGAGAAGAATACGGCATGACAGTTTTTTTTTTTTTTGCGTGTAGCAGAACATATTCGCGATCGCTTCAAGATTCGCACCGAACCACCACGTTATACTCGCGACATTTTCCGCTACATCCACGTCAAGCGACTAATCCACCTTGTGAACAAGCTCTTGCAAAGATAGACGTATGGCTCTAGAGCACGAAGAAGACTAGACAAGCAAAAGAGGCAACAGGTCAAGTACGAAACAATTGTTCTGTACATAAACTGCGTCAGTGAATATATAACCGTGACTCAAACAGTCCCCCCATCACAACGTTCGGGACAACCGACAGCGGCAGCTATAGGCGTAAGACGACCCTGAAGATGGACTCTAGGGCTTGAAGACAAATGCTCCGCAAGTTAACAAGTGACACTTAACCCGTGCATGAACTGTGCACAACGCAGAAGACCAAGGACCCTTTCCTCCTGATACAACAAATGGAGAGCGTAATAATCTATTATACATTAAGAACACTTCGGTTCTGGGGCACCTGTATAGCCAGAGCATGCTCGGCCTCAACCGACCTCTCAGCAGTCTATAGAACGACCTCGAAGTTGAGACGAGAATAACTTCGCGCCCAGTATCAGAGAACATCCCTATCCATTCCTACAATGAAGCTATAGCTACAGGCCGGGAAATACGGGCCTCCACTGCGGACAATATCACGAGTTCAGCGTTTTCACCAGGTCTGTGCGTACAAAGGTGGCAGTGGATTCCGTATAAGAAAGGCACAACAGCCAGCAGATGGGCGTGTGTGCCAGGAAACAAAAGCTGAGGCGCCAGAAATAAGCTCGTACTTAAAGTAAAAGAATGCAGGAAAAAAACGCAATCATTAATCAAGAGAAAGACAATAAGCGCGAGGTGAGCGAAAACGACAAGTTACGAGACGATACTCCATTTATGTATACGCTATACAGATGAGCAATTGTTGCCGCGGCGAAAGCATGGACAAAGCACAATGACGTCATCCGTCTGTGTAGCGGCCCTGTCTTGACGAGACTGGTGTTTCAATACAAATGCCGCCGCCTCCGCGCCGCAGCAGCTGCTGCGTATGCTGCGAACGGTGACTCTTAAGGGGAGACGCTGATCTTGAAATGAACTTCTTATTATTAAAGAGATCGTAAATGAAATTAGGTGTGCACAGTATTTCTTTTTCCGGTCTTCAAAAATATAATTAGTTTCAGTATATCTCAATTATTTTTCACATTTAGGAAAATAACTAAAGCCTAATTAGCTAAATACTTACGGGTTGTGAAGACTCTTTCTACTTTTTTTGGTTTCGATTGAAATGAGGCTGCTGCCAAAGAACTGCCATCTGGAGCTATGCTAATTGTATTGCTGCTGAAGTACACCATCATATAAAAAATTAAATTTTGTCCAAGCATCATAATTATGAAGTATAGTTAGGTGACAGTATGGTTAAAAAAATTTGAAAAGTTTGACTCAGCCAAACAAAAACAGCATAGATCCACAGTTTATAGTTCTTTCTGAATTCAACGGTATAAGAGTAATTGAAATCGCACCATAAAAACATAATAAAAACTTCCGTAAGGCTAATCATGTTGGCAAAAAACACGAAGCTGAGAAAATCACATTTGAAGTGCGCGCTGCAGCCATTCGGAGGTCGTCGAGGCCTCAAAAAACAGCGGAATGCGCACATTCCAAAAATATTTCACAGTAGTGAGTAATACCAGGTAGTGGGTAAGTAATACCCAGCCTTAAAACAAAACCAAGATGGCGGACATCGGGGACGCGGTCGTGGGAAGCGACGGGCGCGAAGTCCTGTCGCAACTCGCTCCGAAATCGCTATTTCCGGGCTTCCTAGGCGCGAAATGTATAGATATTTCATTAGCTGTAGGTCGAATTTAGAGCTTGAAAACTTTTTAGGCATGGACTTTAGAGTGTATTGATCCATAATATGCCATTTTTTTCAAAATGAAATTTTCGTATTTTCATCATTTCAATACCCGCGTCTCCCCTTAAAAGTGGAGGGAAGGTCCGACCCACATACAACACTGGCGCCCGCCGGATCGAGCAATCTAGGGTACAACATAATAATAATAATAATAATAATAATAATAATAATAATAATAATAATAATAATAATAATAATTGGTTTTGGGGGGAAAGGAAATGGCGCAGTATCTGTCTCATGTATCGTTGGACACCTCAACCGCGCCGTAAGGAAAGGGTAAAGGAGGGAGTGAAAGAAGAAAGGAAGAGAGAGGTGCCGTAGTGGAGGGCTCCGGAATAATTTCGAGCCACCTGGGGATCTTTAACGTGCACTGACATCGCACAGCACACGGGCGCCTTAGCGTTTTTCCTCCATAAAGACGCAGCCGACCCATTGCGCAAATTTGAATTTGAGGAAATGAAAGGATCAGTAACAAATAACTGTGACTTCTCGCTGGATACCTCAACCGCGCTGTAATGGAAAAGCGTTGGAACGAAGGAAAAAAGAGAGAAAGGGATGCGGTAGCGGAGAGCCCCGGAATAATTTTGACCCCCTTGGGAATCTTTAACGAGCACCGACACTGCACATGCAGCGCACGGGCGCCTTTTGCGTTTACGCGGCCGCCGCGGTCGGGTTCGAACCCGGGAACTCCGGATCAGTAGTCGAGCGCCCTAACCACTGAGCCACCGCGGCGGGTCGACATTGGGGAAAACAGCCCTCGTGCAACACGAAACGAGAGAAGAAAAGCTGACGTTCGGCAGAGAGGGGAGCAGGACGAACAAGACAGATTGAGGGGAGGGGTCCTCTGGAATCACCGGTAAGGCGCAGTTCAGCGACACATGAGACCAGGACACACAGAAGACGAAAACGGCAACAGAAGGAATGCTCTTTTAACGTTTATGCAAGCTGCACTGCAGGTGATGGGCCACGACGGACACCATATATATATATATATATATATATATATATATATATATATATATATATATATATATATATATATATATATATATATATATATATATATATATATATATATATATATATATATATATATATATATATATGCGCTGGGTGGCTTCGGGTTAATTTCGACGGCCTTGGTTTTACTTCCTTTCTTTTTGTTTCATACGACGCGATCTCGATCAGTTCTACCGGCAGTGAATTTCTCATAAACTGACGCAATTGAAACATTCATACATTCAAGTGAACACTGACGGTCTTTCTTTTCCAGCAGCCCGTTAATTTTCGGTGCCATTTCGCCGCGTGTCCGTATATAGTCTCTACACGCTGTTTTTGCATATATAGGCTGCTTACGAGTGGACTTCATGGCTTCTGACTTGTGACTTTCCTATAACGTGAAGGAACGACATAAATGTGGCGCACCGTTCACCCCTCAGATGAAAGATTCGCGGATCACCAGCTTTACTGATCCGGAGTTCCCGGGTTCGAACCCGACCGCGGCGGCTGCGTTTTTATGGAGGAAAAACGCTAAGGCGCCCGTGTGCTGTGCGATGTCAGTGCACGTTAAAGATCCCCAGGTGGTCGAAATTATTCCGGAGCCCTCCACTACGGCACCTTTCTTCTTTCTTCTTTCACTCCCTCCTTTATCCCTTCCCTTATGGCGCGGTTCAGGTGTCCAACGATATATGAGACAGATACTGCGCCATTTCTTTTCCCCCCAAAACCAATTATTATTATTATTATTATTATTATTATTATTATTATTATTATTATTATTATTATTATTATTATTATTATTATTATGCGGCGCACCAGTGCCGCCTTCATTAGTCGCCCTCCTTCTCCCCTAATACGACGCCCTGCGGAAACTAATGCACCGCTCGCGGACACGCATATCCCCTGTTGGCGACCGCGTAAAAAAGTGATGTGCCCGTGGGAGAGAGGACGTTCCGAACCCTCATTTGAACGTCACAACTCTGAATCACGTCATTCGATAAAAGTACCCTAAACGTGCATTTTTAACATGCGCCGGTGCAGCGACCAGCTTACCGAAGCCACCACCGTCGTCACGCCCACTGTCCCAGAGCTAGCGCGGCAGGTGGAAGCGTAACTACTCAGCTGGTATTGCTGCCATAAAAGCCGCAAACGATCCGAACAAATTGCCACAACGAGGCCTCAGTGTCAACTACCTGCGATGGCACAACCGTGAGGTCAGCACATACTGAGGGGTGACAAATGACAGCGTGAATGCAGAGAGGTTCAGAAACGTGTTCCAGCTAGGCTAGAGAAACGATCGCCAGGAAGAAAGAAATTGCGCAACAAATTAAGACGCGGACGAATGGTTATTAGATTAGAGGCCCATTTCGATATAGGCTTAAGCACAGGCTGCACAGCAGGAAGTGACCCTGTGCGTTGAGTGACAGGCAACCACAGTAAGCACTGAGACACGCCAGCGCATTCTTGAAGGTATCGGTGAGCGCTATCAAAATACGGAAAGGGACGAACACACAGGACGAAGCGCTTACTAACAACTGTTTATTCTCTGAAGAAACATGACTATATACACATAGTCCCTCCGTCTTGCCTCTTCTGTGTATGATATGACGTTATTATGTGTATATAGTCATGTTTCTTCAGAGAATAAACAGTTGTTAGAAAGCTCTTCGTCCTGTGTGTTCGTCCCTTTCCGTATTTTGATAGCGCTCACCAATACCTTCAAGAATGCATTTCCAACTAGCCCCAGTAGTAGCTCTTTTGACGCCAGCGCATGTGCTTCGGGTCAACCCAATTTTACTTCGACAGCAACAGCTGGAACATTTCGTTGCCTATAAAAAGAATCGAAAAAATCCCACGTTGAAGCGACCCGGAAAACAGCACTAGTGCAGCGCAACAGGCAGTGTGGACTAACATGAAAAGAAACAAAAAGGGGGGAGGCGGGGGGATGTGACCGAGTACAGCTGTCTAACAGATAGCGCAACAAAGCGCATTCATCAGCAACGAACACCAGACGGCACACAGCGGGAAACGCTTATGAGCCCCAAAACAAAACAATCACAGCTTTAAAAAAAGAAAACGCAGCTGGAATTGAAGACGAAACGGAAAGAGGGAACGCGCAGACGGCTAAAAACGTGTCTGCTAGAGAAAAGGGGACCAGAGCCGAGAAACGAAGCGTGCATGTGGATAACCGATCACAGTTACGTAAAGCGACAGACCTTTTGCGACAGTTTGGATTCGGAAGAAATCGCAGGAGCGTCTGTACTGTGCGCTGGCTGAGACACCGAGGTTCGACATAGCGCGGTCCTGTGAACAGTAAGTTGTTGGAGGTCAGTGCACCCATCAACGCCGGAGTAATAATAATAATTGGTTTTGGGGAAAGGAAATGGCGCAGTATCTGTCTCATATACCGTTGGACACCTGAACCGCGCCGTAAGGGAAGGGATAAAGGATGGAGTGAAAGAAGAAAGGAAGAAAGAGGTGCCTTAGTGGAGGTCTCCGGGATAATTTTGACAACCTGGGGATCTTTAGCGTGCACTGACATCGCACAGCACATGGGCGCCATAGCGTTTTGCCTCCATAAAAACGCAGCCGCCGCGGTCGGGTTCGAGCCCGGGAACTCCGGATCAGTAGCCGAGCGCCCTAACCACTGAGCCACCGCGGCGGGTCAACGCAGGAGTAAGACATTGGTTGGAAGATGCGTGCACTTAGCCCTTTCCCCTCTCCTTTACCCCCTCCATCATGACGGTTGAGGTGTCCACTCCGAATAAAAGGCTGCGCCTTTCCTTTCCTCTTAATCCCCACCTACTCTTCGGAAGTCGTCGATACCAGCCGTGGTGGTTCAGTGATTATAGTGTTGGTGGTGGTGGTAGTGGTTTTATTAAAAATAATAGTAAAAAGGAAGGAAAAGATTTTTGCTAGCCCCGGCATCTGCCATCGATACTGAAGCACCTGAGCTGGCACGACCACCAACACTATAATCACTGAACCACCACGGCTGGTCTCGACGACTTCCGAAGAGTAGGAGGGGATTAACGCAAAAGGACAGGCGCTAGCTATGCGATTCGGAGTGGACACCTGAACCACCTGATGCCAGGGGGTCGAAATGGAGTAGTTCGGAAAGGGCTCCACTAGTGCACGCATCTTCCAACAATTCTTTCACTCCTGCGTTGATCCCGCCGCGGCGGCGTCGAGGTGGCTTCTGAGCCGAGAAGTACCTTGGTTCGACACCATGCCTCGGCGGCCGCGTACTTTGCCTAATGGAGGCGAAACGCAAAAGGCGCCCGTGTGCTGTGCTACGTCAGCGCACTTAAAGATCCCCAAATGGTGAAAATTATTTCACGAGCCTTCCACTACAGCACCTCTTCCTGCTTTCACTCCAAACTCCACCCTTTCACCCGCGGCACGGTTGAGGTGTCCACAGAGAAGCGAGACAGTTGCTGCACCTTTCATTCCTTCAAAACCAATTTTATAAAACCCTTTGTGCGGGACAAACATGACACAGTGCTTCTGCGGAAAGGATGATGAACGAATCATGACTTCCTATCGCTTATAGCCGCGAGTTTGCGGTAATACAAACACGAGTGCACAGAATGGCGACTAATCGCAAGGATATGATGAGAGGGTGGATTGAAGGTGCTGACCAGCACAGACACCTTCAAACCAATTAACACAACCTACAGCGCTCGTAAGCATACACGAGGTGTCATAACATGGAGCGGCTGTGAGGCGCCCAGCGCAAGCCCATTAATTTTTTTTTTCAATAACTAGACCTGTATAAAATGCAGCAGTGAGAGAGGGTCACCACGCAACAAGATGCAGGCAGAGTAATCCAAACAAGCACTTGCGCCACAAAGAGGGAGGGGAAAAGAAAGAAAGGCTCACGGCCGGCTTTTAATCCACGGAAAGTGGCGACAAGTTTACCGGCGACGTGACGCCAGAACCTTCCACTACCGTACAAGGAAACTCCACGTCACACCTTGGGCGTCCAATGGGCGACTGACAGATCACTTCGAAAGTCGCGTAGCTGCACCCACAAGAGCACAGCTGTCACACCGCGCAGAATTTAATCTCCGCTCGAGCAAGCATCCAACCAGCTAAATGTCAAGCGCACGCGCGCACATGTCGCCTATCTGTTTTTTGATGGAAGAAGCGACGGCCGTACAGCATAGCACATTTCTATTCAACGCTCCATTATATTTTTTTTTTCATCTATGGGGGAACTGTACACACGTCGCAGCAGCAAATGCTATCCTTCGAAACGAAGCGCGCATCCACTGGTCCTGGACCGGCTGCGCCCCGTCCAGACCCAGGCTTCGCTGCCAGGAATGAACGGTTCTTTAAAGAAAGAAAAAAGAAACATAGAAATGGTTTTGTGTTAAGGCGGCTCAATCCCACACATCGCTCCAGCTCAATTGTAAAGCTTCTTTTCTTCTTTTTTTCGCGCAACACGCGCTTACAAAATGAGGCAATAATTGAAAATGTGCCACGAAGTAGAGGTTAAATGTCATCTTCCATGAGTGCATGACGAATGTCGCACGTCAGATAAAAAAAACAACTACGCACTTAAGGAATATCGAAGCGCATGTTAATAATTAATGCAGCACGTCGACAGACCGAGCGCGCATATGCGGCGTCTCATTTAGTAATCAACGCCTCATTAGTACGCGGCCCATAAATATGTTTTCTGGCAAGTGTCATATAATGCTGACGTGTTCCGCGATGTCTAGAAACGGAAGGAAAATTTTCGCCCCGTACCATACCGCAGACGGACGGGTATACGAACACAGAAATTTGGCCATTTCGGAAGCCCATTTCGCAGCCCAACCAAAATTTGTAAGGGCGAAAAGAACAAGCCTATGACCACGACGCAAGGCTAAGCCAGTCGTTCTAACAGACTAAGCTAACCAAATGACAATGTCAGATGGCTAGTGTCAGACACAATCAGTCTAGAAATCCAAAGGATTCAAGAGTGTGTTCTTGCCTAAAGTGCTTTGCGGCAATCGGTACTCAACGGGGCATGGCGTATTTAAGCGCCAACTCCGCGCTGGAAAAATCATTCAGCTGTTTTTCACGACAGCTGTGTTGCGTAAGGGTTGATAGAGGAGAAATATTTCATCTCATACCACTGCCTTGCCCTAATTGGTCACCGCGAAAGATACTTCACGGAAACAATAAGGTCGCATTTTCAGGGACTACGGTAACGATGTGTCAAGTGGAAACAGCGCAAAGGACATTCTTATAAAGCAGCAGCGATGAGTAAAACATATAATAAAATAATTGAAGTAAGCCAAGCACGGAACTTACCTGAAACACAAACTCAGCGGGTGGAAGATGCCCCCGCAGAGGTGAAGAAGCGGTCAGGGACGCCTAACGTTCCGGTCTAGGTCACTTTCACAGCGCGCACACAAGAGACACCCCGAAGAAGCAACAGACGATGGGAATAGGCGGGCGAAGTGGTTGGCAAGACGACGCTCGCGAGGGTCCAAAGAGGCCTTCGGTCGTAGTCACTGCGTGATCACACACGCAGACCCGGGCGTAACAGGCAGATAAAAAAAAAAAGAACACGAGAGACGTCCACAGCAAGCTCCAAAGGTGCAGGAGCTACGCAGGCAGTCGGGTCAGTCCGCAAACCGACGGAACTGGAATTAACAAGTAGTTTTTCTGCACGATGCGCGAAGTTTGACAGGAGTAGCAGGAGCGGAGGGATGGAGAAAAACAACGCGGATATCGCTAATGAACGAGCACAGGGAGGGAGGGGGGTGATAAACCGGCGCCGATATCGGGCAGCGGCGACGCCACGCACGCAGTCAGGGTATCTATCACCCGCGGCGTCGAGTCGGAGATCAACGGCGCACAGCAGGTCGCGGGCCGGGAGAGAGAGCGCGGGGTGGCTGCGACGGCGGTGGCGGCAGCGGCCGGAGTGAACCGCGAGCGCGCAGGCACTGGGCTCGGCCGCCGGAAGAGGAGGAGGAGGCGGGGACTACGGCGCCCGAAGGCCCTCGGGCAGCGCGCTAGCCTCGGAGCTCGGAGCGCCGCCGCCGCCGCCGCGCACATGCCGCCGGAGAGTTCGCTGTTCAAACGAGAAGCGCGCGCCCCTGTTGAAGCCGCGGGAGCGGCGCCGCGCTCTTGACAGTTGGTCGCCGCTTGACTCGGTACAACGAAACACTCGTTGTAGCGAAATCGGCGCATTCCGGAAGCCGATTTGTTTAGAAGTCGTGCGCAGCCTCTGGATGATGTGTATTTGGAGCTGCTATCCTTGCAGCTTGTCAACACGGTGTACCCAGTACAGCGAAAGCCTCGCTTATAACGAAGCCACCGCTTTTCCCGAAGTCTCTCTGTGTTTCGGAACGATGTCAGCGGATACGACTGGTCGAACTGCACAGGTTTCACAGCCGACCTACGTATTTCATAGAGAACGGAGGTCAAGGACGCGTACAGAAACCACAGATAGCGGACAGGAGGGAAAAAAACCCATTCCCTCTCTGTCCCCCTCTCAGCAATAATAATAATAATAATAATAATAATAATAATAATAATAATAATAATAATAATAATAATAATAATAATAATATGGTTTTGGGGAAAGGAAATGACGCAGTATCTGTCTCATATATCGGTGGACACCTAAACCGCGCTGTTAGGGAAAGGATAAAGGAGGGAGTGAAAGAAGAAAGGAAGAAACAGGTGTCGTAGTGGAGGGCTCCGGAATAATTTCAACCACCTGGGGATCTTTAACGTGCACTGACATCGCACAGCACACGGGCGCCTCAGCGTTTTTCCTCCATAAAAACGCAGCCGCCGCGGTCGGGTTCCAACCCGGGAACTCCGGATCAGTAGCCCCCTTCTCAATACCAAAATTGGTTTATTACGGACACCCGCTTTTCACAACGAATTTCGCGATCAAGCGGTAATCAAACGTGGTTTAGCAATCGCACTTTGTGTCGATATAGTGCTAAACCTCGTTTAAACAATGTTCAAGGAACCCGGGAAAGGCTTCTTCGTAAGAAAGAACATCTCGTTAAGTCCAGGCAGAGTTCATGCGGCACAGCTCTATTTGCGGGAGAATCTCCATTCGCCCGTGAGATCGAGAAATTCGTACAATCCATTCCCGTTAAACGGACGTAGCATGTGTGTGTGTGTGTCGAAGCTTCTTCGCGATTCGTGCTGATTTCTTTTCAAGACGAGAAAGAGATTTTGTACCATCTTTCACCGCAGCACTGCTGGCACAACTTGCATGAGAAGGATGTCCATTCAGTGTTGGCTCCAATTCTTACTAACCGAGCGGTATATTAATATAGCAGCACAAACTATACAACTTTGTACTCTGCCATCGCAACGTATAAAACGCGCCACGCACTCCCACGGCATCTCCAAAACCAAAACCAGGCGCGGCGTCTGGTTTAGGTGTGCCGATAGGGTGTGGAGGTTCTTAAGGAAAAGGACGGCTGTCATCGTTTCCGGTTCAGTGCCACAATGAAGCGGCTCACCTTGAAACAAAGACCCGCTTCTCCCACGCGCTTGCCCAACGCAGCCACTGTGTAACAACCGTATGCGTGCGCAAGGAGGCAGACCGAAAAAAAAAATGAAACGAAACAGAGACCGGACATGTGTGCGGCAGGTCATTGCTCAAGCCCGCAGTGCGACTGTCCAGCATCCATCACTGCCGTCTCGGCGCACGCAGCCACTAGTTGCGTAATAGCCCTCGTCCAGAGCATCTCGAAACGGGTGCGTATACAATATGCGTACCAAACCGCGAACGGTTGTCCTATAGTTCACCTGGCGCTCGCAACTAAGAGGCGCGTTGCATGTCAACCGACACACGGACCGGCAGGTCTATCACACGCACTACTTTCTAGATAAGGGCGGTGCATCGAGTGTATTCACGCAGTCCCATGATGATAATGATGATAGATTTTAATGGCGCAACCTCTCTGCCTTTCCCGTCAATAACCCCCCCCTCCCTCTCTCTCTAGCACCAGGCTGAGAAAAAGCACGGCCATCTGCCACGCCTGGACGCATACGCATGGCACCAGTCACTGTTGGTTATGGCGTTCGGCTGCTGAGCCCGAGGGCACAGATCGAACCCAGGCCGCGGCCAAAGGTCGCGTTTCGATGGAGGTGAAATGCAAAAGCAGCCTTGTGCTGTGCGATGTCAGTGCGCGCTAAAGAACACCAGGCGGTAGAAATTAGAACGGTGCCCTCCACTGCGGCACCTCTTTGCTCTTTCATTCCCACCTTCCTCCCTTCCCTCATGGCGCGGCTGAGGTGTCCATAGAGAACCAAAAGAGTTAAAGACTTTACATTCCACAAAAGCAATTTCCTCCTTTTTTTTAGTAACGCCTAATTTGTCGACTTTCGAGCACGCGACGCCGTACTTTGAAAAGTACGTATGGCATACCGAATATTGAAGCATTTGCATTACCAAGGGCTCTTCGGAATTACTTAGCCCAGGTCGAAATTGACATTTAACTGTACATTTCTTAAAGTACTAGTAATGACGCACTTTACAAATTCAGACGTCAGACTGCTTGAAACCCAATACTATGGTAGTAATTACGGCGCGCGGTTACTCTGCAGCCAGTATCCCAAATTTTCTCTGTTATCTTTCAGATAAATGAGCTTAAAGGGAATCTGTAACACCTGACGAGAGTACATGAACTGGCTCAATCACTGCAAACTCTCGTCATGAACACCTGAGCCAAGTAATACGCCTCTACACGCAGCAGAGAACCCACAGTCGCGCGCGAAAGTTGGCGAGCCCTTTCCGCGGCGACTTTTTCATGCTCGCATCCTTCGTCGCACGCTCTTCTACATGCCAGCTCAGAGATGGCTATTGGTTAGATTCTTTCAGAGGTCAGGCAGCTACCATGGACATGGCCAGTTAGCCGCGTAGCTCCGGCGGGTTAGGAAGCTCCCCCCCCCCCCCCCCCCCCCACCCCCCACCCTCCGGATAATTCCCGCGCGCGTCAGAGGTGGGGCCGGCGCAGGAGCGCCTACCTTTGAGCGCGCAAAAAATGACGAAAGAGGGAAAGGCGCAAAGACGCTGAAATTCAAATTTAGTACACAGCTAACCCAGATTCTACAAACGCGCACAAAAATTCTTGCTCAAGGATATTCGTGAAGCCGCGGCTCTCCAGGCATACCGCAACTTTATTAGAGCCCTTTCAGAGCGCCTTTAAGGCTACTTTTTAGATAACTTGCAAACACAGCGGTAGCATTCGTGCGATATAGACGCCTGTTTCCATGTGCCTGAGGCTGTATTTTCCGCATCACAGTTTTAGTACATTTATACGTGCTTCTCGCTTACTGGCATGTATACCCAGATAACTGCATCCGAGACATTATTTCCAAGGTTTTGTCATAGTTTTAAAACATACAAACTATCATGTTCATAAAAGAAGAAACGCACAGTTTCATACGTATACAAATTTGTCTTTTTTGTATTGCCGCTTGACAAATAGTTGTAATTTTTTTCTTTTCCCTGTACGCCCACAGTAGCTGTCTTTTGTAAATTATTCGCAATTTTTTTTGTTATACGCAAATAGCCGCCTCGCTAGTTTTCCAAGTTTTTCTCGGCGCTAGGGCCTTAGTCGAGTTGCCTTTATTATATAAACTGCTGCATTGGCAACTGCTCATGTATTGCCTGAAGTAGCATAAATTAATTAGCAAATCCCCGCTCCTTCCGTTGAACCAAGTCAAACGACACCGAAATAAGTTTTTGCTGTCGATCTGCTTCGTATTCTCATCCGGGTGTCATTACTGATGCTACAGTAGTGACTCACAAGCCGTTGAGCTGAACACAGCCAGAGCGTGCGCTAAGACCGGTTTGTGAAGAATTCACGCTTGGACAAGTCGTATACACATGCAGCTGCGATGTTCCGTATAATAAAAATGCCACTTCCCCGCGTTAAGCGCCCTTCGGCCGCCAATAAGGGAACAAAATTCCCTCCCTGCAAAGTGCTCCGCATGCCAGAGTGAATAATTAATGCCGAATCTTATGTTAAGCCTAGTTACAGTTACGACTGATTGCACTGAACGACCCTTTTGTATTTCGTCTGATCGCTTCTCTTACTACATCCCTTATCATATGTATTACGTCTTGTGACACTTTGCTTCGCGCAAACAGCTCACCGACACATTTCGTCCTTGTTTGCCCGACTTAACGCCAAGACCGAAATGACAGATGGCTTCGTCCGCCACTGACCTTCACAACTGGCATCTGCATCGTGTGGGCGACGCAAACGCAGCCCCGGTGAGAATGTCATTCCGGCCTTCTCTGTCGCACACACACAGCGCTGCCGGCGTGAGTCATGCCAAATTAGCTTTAGTATACAGAGCCGAGGACAGATGACATGGCATATAGGCTATGGACACGCCAGCCTGCTATGCTGTGCACAGCAGCCATATGAGAGGATGGATGACCGAAACACCTGCAAATCCAAACTGAATACACTCTAAGTAGAAAAGAGTAAGAGGGGAATAATCTGTAAAAGGGTGTAGAGCACACACCATTTTATAAAAGAGTGTGCGCGACAGGACAGCTTACACCCTTTCTACTCCCATATAAGCGTATTCGTGTTCTAGAGTGTAAGAGACGGAAAAACCCCTGCGTTGTCCGGCAGTTTCGCGAAGTACTGAAAAAAGAAAAGGAAGAATTGTGAAATTCGAGCTAATTACGAGCCAACGTTGAAACTTTGGGGAACTAATAACTTCCCAGCATGGTTAATGGGAACCGCGCAAAGTAGCCAGTGCACAATTAAAGAGAGCAGCGCCTGTGGCGCGTGTGCCCTGTCTAGTTCCCATTAACTATATTAACCGAGAGTGAGACCGACATGAATACTAATCTCGCATTCGCCGAAGCAGACGGCTCCGAGTGCCGGCTTCCCGTTGCTCCTTTGTCGAAAGCGAATACAGCCAATGCCATTTCCGTTAACAATTCCAGTGCATGCATGCGTTTCGTTCGGTAAAACGCCGTTCCGTTCGCAACGCTTTTCCGCGCTGCGAAAACAGATCGTTAGGAAATTATGAAAATGAGGCGGACGCCCGCATAAAGCACGCACCAATTTCAGACTAAGTATTCAAACTTAACTGAGTTCTGTATAATCTTCTCGTGCAACGGCTACAGCTCGGCATACGACGGTAATATGATAACAATCCTAATGCGACTTATTAAGAAAGGCTACGTGTATTCAAATAGCTAAAAAGCGGATTCGAGTCAGAAACGAAAGGGCAGAGGGGCGGGGACTATCAGACGGACAAAAAAAAAAGGAAGAAGTCGAAAAGAACGTCATTCGAACGTTACCCGAAAAGCAGAAAAGGCGCTGTGCAGTCTTATTTACATATGTTTCCGCTAACCAAGTGCAAAGCCCACGTGTCACTTGCAAGACACCGGAGTGCACACGTTTTGACCATACAGAGAGGCCCCCCCCCCCCCCCCCCCCAAACATTCTGGCGGACAGCCCGAGGGCCAGAGGCGTGGAAAAAGCCTGCGCGATCATGTAATAAGCTCATCACCGCACAGCACAAGCATATAGTGTTATCTTGCAGTTGAAAGAGGGTGCTAATAAAAAATTAAAATAAAATACGCCTCGAAAAACTATTACACGGACTTACAGAGAGAGACAGAGACAAAAACTAAAGCTTTAACGTCCCAAGCAGAGAAGGGAGAGTTATAACTGTGCAGGTACCCCACACCTTACCCCAACCCCTTATAGGACAACGTGAAAAGCTGACTGAACGACGAGGTGGCCCCTGAGGGAAAGCAAAGCAAGCCCGTTCAGGCACCCGTCGTGAGAGAAAACAGAAGACCAACGCTCAGTATGGCAGCGTCACATCTACAGGCCGTTCGTATACGCGATCCGGTGGACAAAGCCGTTCGTAGGCGAGTTGGAACCGCGCATTGCAGGGGCTCTGTCCGCTGGTCGCGACCGATGAGTCGATGTGCTGACGTGGTCTTAAACGATGGCAACTTCTCAGCAGAAGTCGCTGCCACTGGATAGACCATTCATCTACGTCGCACCTATACTGTCGAGGACAGATGTCCGTATACGTTTCTGGTTACCATACACGCTACCAAGACGACTACGTCCCTGACTCGCGACTATCGCTACTGTACAAAGAAAACTCCCGTGCATACGTTCCGATAAAGTGACGTCGATAGTTTACCACTCTCTACTACCCTCCTCACAAGAGCCCTCACATCGTGGATAAGCTGTCTCGCTTGTCAGAGGGTAAATGCAACACCTCCCATGTATGTATCTATATACAAGATTATACCGTACAGGAGGTGTTAAACTGCGGATTGATTGATTGATTGATTGATTGATTGATTGATTGATTGATTGATTGATTGATTGATTGAAGATGATCGAAACAACTTTTATTTCCATCAGAAAAAAGGCGCCTACCCTCCCCGCCCCAGGCACGCAGGCCTGGGAAGACGGGTAGTCGCGCGCCCGCGGAATTAGAGGCTGGCAGGCAGCCCTTGGCTTGTTGCGGCCTCTTCCGCCAGATGGAGTTTCCCGTTACGACGTACCACGACGCCGACGTATGCGTCACACAGCAAGCTATCGCTATCGGCATGTTCAATGTGACACACGCAGATATCGCTGTAGAAAGGCAATCGCAGAAATCGGGACAAACGGCAGCCGGTCACGGTGGTCCAGTGGCTCCGGAGACAGCTCGACAACCGCGCATGCGAAATCCTGCTGAGACGCTCTTCCAGCGCTCCAACCGCGAGCCACGACGCGTTTACGCATCGCGCACGCGTGTCATGTCTCCTCCCATAACATCCGGCACCATCTGAGAGAGGAGAGGGGAGAGAGAAAGCTGGACTGCGCTCGCTTCTGCCGCGTCGAGAGCCGCGCCGTCCTTCCCTGTCGTGTTCGCCCGTCGCAACAGCCGGAATAAAGACGTCCCCGCCTATCCCTCACCTTCTTCGTAGCCTCGATAAACAGTGAGAGCGCCCAACTATATACGCTAGCAGCCTTTATGGAATCGAGATGCAGAGAAAGAAAAAAAAAACGAACGGAGAGGCAAAAATACGCCAGGAAAAGAAAAGATTAAACACCATACGAAAGAACGACGCCCGGTCACTGCCAGACTCAGTATATAGGAAAGAATAGATAAACAGGGCAATGAAAAAAAATTAAAATAAAGGTACGACGACTGCAGAGCAACTGAGGATCAGAAAAGGAAGCGAAGAAAAGCCCATATTATGGAGTGACAGGAGTGGGGGAAAAAATAACCAAAGCAAAACATTTAGAGCGGTGACGCTCACGCGTCGTCCGTCCCTCTTCCGGGTAGCCGTTTTTTTTTTCTTTTGTCTCTGGCTGCTTTTCCGTCCAATAAAGCGAAACCTTCTCGCGAACCACAAGCTTCGTCCCCCGCACGCCCCTCCCCGGCATCTTGGAGGAGGAAGGACAAAGAAAGCGAAAGAAAAAAAATGGGAGCACCGGGGCTGGCAGGGCTTTAGCGACGGGCCGGCTATCCGCGCGAGGAAGCCTATAAAGAACCCCCCCCCCCCCCCCCCTTTCTTCACCTCCACCGCAGTGGCACAGCATCGTAGTGTGTATGCGCGCTTGCACCTTGAGCCGTCTCCGCACCCGTTCTCAGCGCGCTTCCATTATCTGGGCAGCCGAGGAGGGCCACTCGGGACAAGGAAAGGATAAAATGATGGGAGAGAGATAAGAAAAACAAGAAAAGATGAACTGCACACCGCACGTCGCCCCCTGGATCGCGCAAGATGGCCAGGACGCCACCGTTGGCTCTGTCCACCAACAGCTCTCCTTCTTTTGTTTTATTGTCCTGTTCGTTCTTCCATTTTTTTTCTGCATTTTCTTACCGCTCATACGTGTCACGAATTTCAACGAAGTTCGCATTCAAGCACTCGCGTTACCGTGGTGCAGCGGAGGCGCTCCAGCGCAGATTCGAGGTCTCACTGTTTTACAGTTACTGTAATGCACAGGTCGCAGTGATAATATCTTAAGGCGGGCTATACTTTTTTCCCCTTCTTTTCCATAAATTTCAGGGAGCACCGTTCACTTAAAATACGCACTAACTGACGCATCTGCGCGATACTATGCCGCACAAAGTACGGGACTCGCAGCAGTTGGCCTGAAATAGCGATCAAGCAGCGGACAAGTGTCCGGCGTTGATCACACTGATGGTGGTTTGCCCAGGCTGACGGTGCTCGTCCGTGCAACTCGGCTGCCTTGCGCTGTAACGCACGATAGTTCACATATTTAATTGCATAGCACCCTCCGTTTACGGCGATAGCCGAGTGAGGGACTTTTGCCGCTGTGAAACGAACCGGCGTCGCAATGTGTCGTAGCGTTCCGCTTTGAAATGAACTAATGCAGCTGTGACAGGAGTACCGTATCATGTCGGCATTGAATTACTGACTCGGTCATTCAACTCCAGTGTCACGATAATTGAACTGGCGGTCTCCGGGCGGTTTCCAACGAGTACAACATCTCATTTCCTGTCCGGCGTGAGGACGGTCCAAGTCCACCGTCCTCACTAATTCGTCCCACCATAGTGCTTCAGTTAAAGGACTATGGTTCCACCTTTCGCCTCCGGACGACGAGGCTGAGATGAGACGCTGTACCCAAAAAAAGGGCCATCCAGTTACGAGCTCCGCAGACGTCACAAGCGCAAATACATCGCGTAACGACGTAAAGAATAATAAAGTAACAAGGGGAGCAAGATATCACAACTGGCCCAGACAAAGACAGGTCATCTTGTCGAAACGTTGGCAAGCGCCCTGATGCGTTCCCCTCCCTTGTTCCCTCTGTATGTGTTACGAAACCATCCGCCTGTCCTCTCCCTACCACGGGCAACTGGGAAGGAGTTGGCGCGAGCAAGACCCACTAGGGGACTTCATTTCGCGCCCACGCGGCAGAACACGACGATGGAAGGGACCGCTTCCGAGGAGCAGTGCAGTCAAGTCTTGTTAGCACCGAACTGCAACGCGCGCTGCGTCTCTTCATTCCTATATACTCCGCTTTGTTGCACCACCACTCCTCGCCGACAGCTGAACGACGAGGCAGGGGAACCCCGGGCTCGACGCGTGGGCTCCCCGACTGCCACCGCGCGCGTTCATATGCATGAGGCGCGAAGACCTCGCAGGGCGCTCGGGGTACAACACACACACCGCGGGTAAAGCGGGCCATAAGCACTACCCCCCCCCCCCCCCCCCCAACCGACGGTGTAATCTCCGCGCACATATTCCACGAGATTACAGACGCGCGCGCGACTCTCGTGTAACGCGCATATCGTCCCTGCCAGCTGCGAGGCAGGAAGGCAGGCGACCAACTGATATACAGCGCCCGCCCACCGGCATTTTAACTCCTTTTTCTTTTCTTCTTCCTCCTCAGACTCGAGTCAGCCGACGGAGACGAGATGGTGGCAGCCAGCGCTCGAAATTTCATCACGGCGACGACAACCTCGACGCCTTCGCATAACTACACGAGTGTGGTGCAGAGAAGGAGCGGCTCCGGAGTACAAGGAAGGGTCGTTGAACTTTACCTCGGCGAAAATGAAAAGGAGAGAACTTCGCAACCAACAGCGCGCAAAAAAAAAAAAAGTTCGGTGGCTTCATGGCACTGACTACATCTGACTGGCTCCTGGGATATTTATACTGTGCAAAGATATACGCAAGTCGCGGGTTTATGAAAGTCACACCTGACGTCCGCCCACCTCGCACACAATAGGGGCCGCGCGAGAAATAGGCTGTTTGCGCTTTCTTTTCTTCGGGACGACAGTTAACGCACACCTGACGCCCTCGCATTGTGCGCGGCAAATGTGCACATCCTGCTGCATATCCTGGCACATTGTGCGCACTGCATTCTTCGTTAGAAAAGTATCAAATGAAAAAGACGGAAGGAAGGTTTGTGTCTCCTAAGCCGCCAGGCTCGTGGTTCGAGGATAAGTGTTATTCCTTTGCCACGTTATTCGTACGGCGTTTCGTAATTAGGAGTCGGCAAAAATAAAAAAAGCGTTTCCATAACCGGATAAGTCGGTTTCCTCGCGTCGCACTTCGACCCAATAATGGCGTCCTTGGGCCCCCAAGTAAAACGGGAATTAATTGCCGATCAAGCATGGTAGTGTTTCACAGGTGTACGAGGTTTAGTCACGGGAACCATCTTGACATGACCCGCTACACATTAACGCAGGTCCCCGCAGAAAGGAAAATATCCGGTTCCGCCACTAAGGCAGGCAAACGACATTGAAGTATCGTGCATCGGATACGAAGCCACGATGCGAGGTGGTGCGCATGCGCAAGGAATCGAGTGCAGCTTGCTGCGATGCCCCAGTCGCAGAGCGAACGTATCGAATGCGGGAGATGCTGGGTTCGAATCCTGGTGCCTTTACAGTGGCGTGACTTCAGACGACGGCTAATAGCGAATCGCCCACACACTATGCAAGAAGAAATAGAAATAACCTAACGATGAGCAAAGCTTTACGGTACAGTCACGGTGTTATGCTATGGTATGGTATGATATGGTATGGTATGGTATGGTATGGCGTGGCATGGTGCGGTGCGGTGTAATAGGCACGGTGCGGTACGGTATGGTATGGCGTGGTGTGGCGCGGTGTGGTGTAATACGGCACGGTGCGGTACGGTACGGTGCGGTAGGGTATGGTATGTTATGGTATGGTATGGATGGTATGGTATGGTATGGCGTGGTGCGGTGTGGTGTAATACGGCACGGTGCGGCACGGTACGGTGTGGTATCGGTACGGTATGGTATGGTATGTGGGGTTTAACGTCCCCCAGCTACACGTGGACTAGGAGGGACGCCGCTTGGGGTTGTTTACAGTGCACTGATATCACATAGCACAGTTTATTTACGGAGTGGAGGTTATGGCTTTTTTTTTTTTACACAGGTGTGCTGCTGACACGCGCAGAAACGTATGCACAATCGTTCCTGGATTCGAAACGCGAATATCCGAAAGGCCGAGGTATTTCGCCCCGCGCAGGCACATTAGAAACAAAAATGAGAGAGAGAGAGCATACGTATC
The DNA here is from genome assembly GCA_030143305.2 of Amblyomma americanum. Taxonomy (NCBI): domain Eukaryota; kingdom Metazoa; phylum Arthropoda; class Arachnida; order Ixodida; family Ixodidae; genus Amblyomma; species Amblyomma americanum. The sequence goes on along the minus strand of JARKHS020025947.1, from coordinate 35,189 downwards.
GTTCCTTCAGCTATACAAGGGGGAAACTGCAGCCAGTCCGGCTACTCAGAGCGCATCGCGAAAGGACGCAGATGTGAACGCACGACGAAAAGAAGCAAAGAAAGAAAATCACCACAGGCCGAATGTGCGCGGACTCCGCACATACGGGCATCGGTGCGCGCGCTCACAAATGGCCCTCCCGCGCTGCCGACAGGGGGATAAGCCCGAGACGAATTTGTACGGAAGAGAGTCCCACTGCGACCCACTTCCGGTTCTGAACACACACACACACAGCGGCTGCTGCAGCCAGCGCTGGATGACGCGGCCGTTTCGAACGTCTCCTCCGTCTTTCCTCGCGTTTTATTTCTTCCTTCCGAAGCGTTCTTCTCCTGCAGGGAGACGCTACGGCGGCCCTCGATATCGCCATCGAGGGGAAATCGGTCTCAATCCGTCTTCCACAGAGCAGGAGGGGGGGCGATGCCAACGCGCGTCGCCTCGTTTGCTCGCGTCCGGCGGTCACCGCGATGCGATCGCATCTGTCAGGACAAAGCGCGCGCGAGAGAGAGCGACGGCTTTCTTTCTTTCTCGCCTTCTTTTCATTCCCTCTTTAATTCGATCCAGATTTCGGAGGCCGCGAGCCGTCTGTTCGAACCTGTGTACACGCCTCTCGCTTCGTCGCGCTCTGGCGGCGGGAATGCGAACGACAGCCGCCGAGGAAGACACCCTGCTTTCTTCATGTGATGCTGATACATACGTTTGTGTCGGGTGTTCAGCGAGGAGTCTTAGATTCATTTTTTTAAAAGACTACTTCATGTGAATGGGCGGTTTATTCGGTGTAGTAGCGTCAAAGCAAAAGTGGCGGAGATCAGAAAAACAGGTCGGTCGGTGGCCCGAAAGGAGTACCTTTATACGCACAGTGTGTGAGAGTTCACATAATGAAAAACTCTGTTGCTCTTATTTGCTCTTGAGTTGGAGAAGGTCGATGGGAGGGGCCCTCTGTCCAGGGCTCCTATAACTCTTGCCGCCCTGCAGGCTGTGTCTACCAGGGTTGCCTGGTCTTCCAAATCGTGCACTGCTGAGCAAGCGTGCTTCCAACTGCTCCATGTTGGAATGTTTATGCGTTTTATGCCGTCTATCTTTTGGCATTCCCATGTAGAACGACATATCGTCAGTTTACCGTTTTACACGGAGGGTACCTGTCAAGGTAGCATGTTGGGCTGGTCTTGATCACTATGCGCAAGCACGGAAAGCTGTTCGTCTGGAGTTGTCTCCATCTAATAGCCTCTGGCTTGTTTAGTTCGGAACGTGGTGAGGCGGAATTTATTTTCCCTTCTCTGTGGTAGCTTAGTATGCTCGGGTGTGACCAGTTCATGGCGGGCAATGGCTTCCTCCGTTCCTTGCTCTGTTTGTGTATTTTCGCGCGATGTACTCGGCTAGCTGGTTGTCGGAAGCCCTCCGTGTCCCGGTTTCCAAACTATAGGGTATTTCTATTCTCTATTTTTTTTGAAAGGGGGGGGGGGGGTTGCTTTCTGTAGAAATGTCAGGGCAGCTCTCCCTATTCTTCTTTTCTCATTGTTCTCTGCATGCTGTTCTCCGTTGCCTTCAGAAATTGTGAGAGCAATCGCAGCCTCTTCAGCTTCAGCAAACTCCTCCACTGTGATAGAAATGCTTGTTATCTCCATTGCGATAGTACGAAAAACACACATGCACTTCACAGTTGACAACACCAATCGCATGCTCTGTTAAATCATTTAAGGACACCGACGTCTCCAAAAACAACATAATATACATGCGCTTTCGAGAAGCTTGCAGGTGAAGCAACCTCTCCAGTGCACGTAACCCGTCGAAATAGCCAAAATTTGTTGGTCCACACCGCCGATGGTAAGTGCATTTTCTAAATTCTTAAAATTTATATGGATATGAATTACCGTGGGCTACACGCCTCTCAATAATTAAGGAGTGACAGTAACAGTTAAAAAGTTAACTACTGAATATTAGTTATTGTTGGTCTATGGGTTTAACGTCCCAAAGCGACTCAGGCTATGAGGGACGCCGTAGTGAAGGGCTCCGGAAATCTCGACCACCTGGACTTCTTTAACATGCACTGAATATTATTTAATCATCCTGCTAGTTAGCACATCTTAGCTCTAATCTGACGTAATACACCGCTGGCAATGCTATGCCCACAAAAGCGCTCTTCCAACCCAAAAAGCCTATTTTTAAAAGTTGTGTAAATTCTTAAGGTGGAACACTCTGTATATCCCGGGGAAGAACTAACGACATCGTCACGTGACTGCAGGTTCCCGCCACAGCTCGTATTTACGATAACACGATATATGCGTCATCCACGAACGCGCTGTCACGCGCAATTACAGAGCCGTCGTCAATGTCCGGAACAAACAAGCCGTGGATGCAGCTATTCGCCCGCCGCGCTACATACGACGTGGGCGGTCGAAATGCGCAGGCTCGCACGACATTCAACAACGACGAGCCTCCCACGCGAGTCTGACGTCGGGTTTCTCATTTCACCACGCGCAGCTGAAAAGCTGCGCTGCGCTGGGATCGACCTTACGAGGAGAACAACTAATAAAAAAAATACTAAGCGTGAAAAAGGGCCGCAGCGTCAGCCATTTCTGCCACACAGATTAGACTACACAGCAGTTCCCGCGTGGGCGGAGATACCGAAAGACGAGCCCAGCGTCAGCCGCGAACCGGAGTGAAATGCGGCTGTGCATCAGAGCTCAAGCTGGGATCCGCGAAACGCAGAGAAAGGCACATCTCCGGGAAGGAGTGGTTTCATACACACACGCCCGCATCATCCATTTCTTTTTCCTCGCCCGCACACACAAGCGTGAGGCGAGTTCCTAAAAAGACGTCGACAATGGCGGCCAATTAGTCGAGGCTAACGAAGCCGCCTTGGAGAGCGAGGTCGCCGCCAGCGAAGATGCCTTATACCCACTGCGCCCGCCTCGGAGACGAAGGGGGGGGGGGGGGGGGGGGTAGAAAAAAGAAATGCTAAGAGACGAGCAGAGATGAAGCGCATGCAGCCCGAAGAAGACTGTAGCTTTTTTTCCGGGAGCGGATACGGTGGGCTTTAGAAGCAAGGCCGGAAAAACAAGCAAGAACGATGGGAGAAAAAGGTCTCAATGCCGCGGAGAGTCATTGCGCACCTGCTGGAGCGAACCAAGTTCGGTGCAATGCGCACATGTGCAGTCATGGACAAAATTTATACGGGATGCGGGTTCGCGGAAGAAAGAAAGGAAATTTTCTGAGCTGTTGCGTAAAGCAGCTGCAGGTCGTCAGAGGATCGAAGCACGCGAGGGGACAAAGGCGCTCCCTCCTCTGAAAAAAAAAAAAATGCCAGCTGATTCCGACTACAGCGAGGCAAAGCATAAATATTTTTATCTTTTTCGCGAATCCGCATTCGGCAAACTTTTGTCCACGACTGTATACATTGAGGGGAGAGCACGCTGTGAGACGTGGTACTGTGCAACGAACACATGTTTGAGTCTACAGCCTGCCTGCAACAGCCTGCTGCACAAAGACCTCCCCCATATCTCTCCAATTAATCCTGTCCTGCGCCAGCCGCAGCCACCCTATCCCATAAAACATTCCCAATTTAATTCCACCCCCGACCTCTGGGCAGGCACCGGCCAGGTTTTCCTTCGGATGGCGGGAAAATATAGACGAAATAATCGACCTAAGAAGACAAGCATAATGAATGAATGAATGAACTTTATTTCCTCGTCATAGCGAGTGGAGACTGGGACTAAAGCTACCAATGACCTGACGAAAGGTCCCAGCCCCCATTCGCACCGCCGAGCAATGCACTCAGTGACATAAGTCAAACAGCCCCTGCAAATATGAGGCGCTGCTGTGCTTCGCAAAGCCACGAGCTACTTGAATTCTGCTGTTTACCAGACCGCGCATGCCTACGAGCCAGCCCCACATTCTTACATTCCTGTAAATAAGTTCCTAGAACAGCCTCGTTTCCGGTATCGTGTGTCATTATTTACTCGCGCGTTAAAAAGAACAAAAAAAAACGAGGCGGTGAGAATTAATCTTGATGCCTCCAGTACTACGTTCCTCACAGCTGCACTCAAAAATTCGTTAACATCATCATCATCAACACACAACATCGTCAGCCCACAGCCCAACTACTTCCACTGCACTTTCCTGCACATTTTGCCTAAACCATACCAGTTGCCGCGACTACCAACTGGAGTGTCCCACTGGTGGCATCATGATCTCTGTCACTTATGAAAGAATATTTCTCTATCTTCTTCGTTTCTGCGTCTATAGACAGTAAAATATCTAATCTGCGGTTTCAAGCCACACTTTCCGGACAGACTTGTTACGTCAGATTAGAGGAAAACGCGGGAGAAATAAATAATAGAGAAAAAATGGGGGTGAGAAAGAGGGAGGAAAATACAGCAAGAAATATGCGAGGAAAGAAAGAAAAACGTGACAGGAAACAAAACGAAAGAAAAACACTTTGTTATCAGAACGTGCGCAAGCATCGCGAAACAGCGTGCAGCTGCCGAAGAGGACCGAGCGGTTTCTGGTATCGTCGTATAACTACAAAAAAAAAACGAAAGTTACTTCCGGCCGCGTTCTCGTACAAACGCACACACATCGAAAGCACTCGACAAACTGCGCGCAACATGCAAGACCACATGCAGTACACCCTCTACCGCATCGTACGGCATATAGCGGGCAGCACATGTGTAAATGCAGCTATTTCAAGCCCAGACGCACGCGCACGCAAACTTGTGCGCGCCGCGCTTTCTCATCCCGCACCCGCATGGAAACGGAGCGGCTGTGCGCCGAGAAAAGGCGCGCGCGCGTGACCGCCAACAGCGGGCGCTCCCGAGATAGAAGCGCGCCAAAAATGAGAGCGAAGAAGGGCGCAGATCTGGGCTCGATAGTCGCGTGAATGGGCCACGCAGGGCGGAGGGACGGCCACACCGAGCCACCTGCCCGCTCCTTTGAAGCCACAAAAACGTGACGCGCGGTGGCGAAGACGCGAATAGGAGGAAAGCCGCGTATACGAACACTTGAGCCCGCAAATGGAGGCTGCATGCGCACAGAAAAGCGCGCCAAAGAAGCCGCTTCGAGAAAGGAGCCGAGGTGACGGCCACCATGCATGCACTATTCGGCCCGGAGGGGGGCTCAAAGCATGCGGGCACAACTGGCGGCGCAGATCGGCTTCCCAGCGAAGGGCACGCTGAATGCGTAATGGACGACGCTGGCAGCCAAAGTCGCCGTTCACGATGTGGACGTGTCAAGACGCGGCCACTGTATAAGGCAACTAAAGCCGCAAGCGGGAGAGGGAGGGAAGAAGAGGCGAAATAAATATACCTCGGACTTTACGGCATCCACAGGAGCGAATAAGATGATGGCGCGACGGTTGTACACAGCACCGTCCAAGAAGGCGAGCGCCCTCTTGCAAGTCATCCCTCGGCCACGTGGCGGTAGATGGCTTATTACTTGAAATACGTTGAATTAACACGGTGGTTTGGGCTAGTTTGTTGCTATTCATAATGGAGACAAGTTTCGCAGCATGAATAAAACGCACACAGAAGACAAGGAACAAACAAGACAGGACTGGAAGTGCAGTTGGAAGTGCAGCACAGTCCTGTCTTGTTTGTTCCTTGTCTTCTGTGTGCGTTTTATTCATGCTGCGAAACTTGTCTCCATTATTACTTGAAAGCTGCCCGATTCCGGGCCCCGTGGGCCCGCGTAGTCGAAAAATTACTGAGGGCGCTTAGGGCTACTTACGTGCTGTGAAAGCGAAAGCATGCACGTGCATGGGGTGTTGTGCTGCGGCGATGCCGCACTGCTCTAATGCAGTGGCCAGCGAAGCTGACCTCTTCGCGCCGGCCTGGCTTCGAAACCCACTTCCGAAGAAATTCTATTTTTGTTTCTTTCCTGACGATGCAGGCACTGCCGATGGCGTCAATAGGTCACGGTGGGGTTTCGATCCGCTTCCCTTGGACGGTCAGTTAACGCCGGACTTTCTGACTGGTGAGCCATATATCGATTTCGCATTAGTAACGAACGAAGGTTGAATATCAAGTTAATCCGACTGTGGCGCACTACGAGACAGGCTTGCTCCGACCAGCATGTATGCAGTATATGCTGAGACACAGACACGTCATCTGGGGAGATCGTTGAGCTGCCCAAGCCGACGTAAAGCTGCAGGGAATGATGAGAGGGCACGGTCAAGCCCCCTGGAACAACAAGTAGCACCGCGGACGGCAGGAGAACAGCATGCAGTTCCGAAACCACGAGACAGGCGATGAAGAAGCGCTCGCGGTATACCCACCGAGGAGGCGGGTCCGCATTCACCCAGCCGCGAGACACTACAGCGCGGCGGGTGGCTGCCGCTATCTCCATGGGCAATCAAGGTTTAACGCCTCGCTCACTTTACACGCGCGGCGATTACCCACTTCGCGACTACGCGCTCTCCTGGCACGCGCGAGTACCCTAAGATTGCCCGCGGCAAATCCCGGTGGCGCCAGCGCCGCGGCTTCACTGCACGGCCCATCACCGCCGGGGAACTTGCTTCCCCGCAGTACAGCCGCGAAGCTCCAACTGAAGGCAGCGGTGAGTGATTTTTAACGAAAAATAATGAACACGCGGGATCCAAGCCGGCGCGCAACGACAGTTTACCACCGCAAAAAACCCGCACAGCTCGGCAGCTCGCTCTAAATCCCTTACTTTTTTTCGCCCCCACGTTCAAGAGCGGAAGCCGCGGGTCTTCGACCTCTTAAAGAGATCCGGCAATGACGAGCGTAAGCCTTCCCATTTTGCCCTTTCCTTTTCCTACCAAGCAAGAAACGGCCATCCGCAGCGCTATATACGAGAGGCATGATGAGCAGCCGCCCGAAAGAGAAGGGAAGATAAGGGGGGGTCGGAGAGCCTGAAAACCGCAGAGCACCCTCCACCGCAGAGAACAAGGAAATGGGGAATTAAAACGAAGAGACGCCCCTTTCACTCCTGGAGACGTTCCCCCTTCTCTCTCCCTAAGTTTCTTTCTCTTTCCTTCTTTTCCCCCTTTCTTCCCTTTCTTTCCATGGCCAGGGTCGCCTCTCCCTCTTTGTTTCGTGCGCGGTGCGGCCCTGCATATAAGCCCGGCGGGCTTATATGTCGGCGGCGGTGGACTAGACGTGATATATCCCGAGGTTCGAGACCACCCCCGCCGACGAAGACGCCGACCAGCGAGGGGTTTCTCGGCGGCGCTTCGTCGTCCACTCTGCGGTGTGTGTGTGTGCGTGATGGAAGCCATATAGATGACGCCCTGCTGCTCTCCTCGCGGGGATCCGCTGTTGCGGGCTTCCCGCAGCGCCATCATCGTCTATCGTCATTGTCCGCCGCGGCAGAGACTGCGGCGCTTTCGGGCCTACAAGGGGCGTGTGCCTCCCTCTCTCAGCTGCACCTCCCAGCGGAAGAGGTGCCGGAGACGGTTAAAGCCCTCCCCGAGCTATCGGCTAACGCTTGACGAATGACGCGCAATCGGCAAAAAAAAAAGATACACACCAAACTATCGGTGCAACAACTGCAGAAATTATTTCCCAGCAATCGCTCACAGAAGGTATTCTACCTAGGCTATCTTCTTCTATAAAACTACTAGTACTATTACTTCTTGTTGTTCTTCACCTTCTTCCAAACTAGAACATGTATAGAGCGTGGCTCAACCATCCAAGACGCCCCACAAAGTATCTAATAGGTCCCTATACTTCTCCCTTCCTCAACAACCCAATTCCCCAACAAACGGCCTCCAGCATCCATTTCTGAATAAACAATTCATTCACTCATAACCTCTCCACACACCTATACGCGTTGTCGCGAGTTCAGTGTGCACTGCACGTAGCCATGAGTTATGCGTACAATGCACGCTTTTTAAGACATCGGTGGCCTTTATTGCCATCTAGGGAAAGCTCTCCAGTGCGGACGCGAAATTGGCTCGGGCGAAAATCCGCTGTGCATGCCCTATGCAATGATTTTCTGAAATCAAAAAATGATTTAAATGCAGAAAATACAACAAACCTGGAAAACTACTCAACTGACCGCAATGAATCAACTAGAATTCAGCATTTTGATTTGACTATCATAATCATCATAATCACGATCACCATCATCAGCCTAACTATACCTATTGCAGGACAAAAGCCTCCCCCATATCCCTCCAATTAACCAGTGTCATGCGCCATCTGCGGCCACCTTATATCCCCACTGCTGCAGATAACCCAATCGGGGCCACGTGCGCCTCTCCGCGCATGCGTCGATGGTCCCTATTTCCTTGTTTCTCTCTTTCCTCTTCTCTACATATTTCCGAGCTGGAAATAAAGCGTCGTCTTTTTGCTCTGCAATTCGGCCTGGTTTTCATCGCGTAGCTGCCGGCCTTTGGCCGGTAGAACGTAACACCCACAAACTTCCCAAATCTCATCTGCCTGCCCCACGCTAAGTGTGCCCTCTAGCGGAACGCACTCCGTCGGTGACATTTCCTCCGCAGTACTTGTCCTGCGCGTGTCTCATAACAACAAACCAGAATACCGAAATCGATGCGCCAAGGAAAAAAACCTCAATTCCCAGCAAGCACTTCCCCTGCACGGAGGCTATGAGAAATATAAGCGTGACCGTTTATGTTGTAGATTCAGCGCCTTGACGATATATATACAGGGCATCCCAGCTAACTTTATCTAGCGTTCTAAAATATGCCGCGGCACTCGAAGACGACGCGACCAAATGCATGTTGCTGGCTGTTGTATGGAGCAACTCACACTATTTTTGTATTGTGCTTAATTGCATAATTAGTCGAGATTAATCAACCAACCTCGCAAGCAACGAAGAGAGACGAAAAAGTCCAAGGATAAAGTTGCAGACCAGTCCGCGAAACGTCCAAATGAGCAGTTTCTAACTTTCCATCTTTTACGTATCGGCTTTTTTTCGCTCACTGAAGATGCCCGCGAAATACAATAAAAAAAAAACACGTGACATTCTCGCTTGCGCCCCGCGATTGTAATGCTCTCAAACGTTCCGCGTAGGAACGAACAGAACATTGAGCCCGGTGTGCTGCCGCTTAAAAGGTGACAGGGCAGCGACGCAGCAGCAGGCCGTGCGATATAGGCAAGCGGTATGCTTCTCCTGTGGCGCTTGATGATAGCGACAAGCAGGTAATTATCGCTTGCGCTCGCGTAAATCGCACAGCCAGCGCCAGCGTCGCAACCCTGTCAGCTTTTTAAGCAGCAGCACACCGGGCTAAATGTTCTGTTCGCTCCTACGCGGAACGTTTGAGGGCACCGCAATCGCGGCGCGTAAGTGGACATGTCACGTGGTATTTTTTTTATTTCGCGGGCATCTGCAGAGAGCGAATAAAAACCGATACGTAATAGATGGATAGCATAATACAAAAAATAGTGTGAGTTGCTACACACAATAGCCAGCAACATGCATTTGGTCGCGTGCCGCGGCATATTTTTAAACCCTGCATGACTAAAGTTAGCTTTGACACCCTGTAGATGGCGAGTGCCTTCGCTTCCGATACCTATAACCATCCAAACGTGAATCGTGTGTCACGTGCCCTGTTGCGGAACGCTTCCTCTCCTCTCCTTGCGGCGGGAATCGTCGGATATCGAGCAGATGCATTAGCAGCCTGCCCGACTAATCACCGCATCGCCAAGAGAAGAGGGTGAGAGCCACAGTGCTGAGAAAGAAAATAAAGAAAAGAGACACTCCTGCCAGGACCTAAAGCGCCCATCAGCGAGTCACTCGCAGCGAGTAATCCAGACCTGGGGATATAGAGGATATCGACAGGAGACCCTTCCGACGGACCCGTAATGAGCAACCCACGCCCTGCGGAACGCACCAGCCATTTCCCACTCCGGCCGATAAGCTCCGGCTACCGCATGGCCGGTGGACAGCGCCGTCCATTGTACATCGAGAGCGAGGGATCACCCTCCCCCCCCCCCCCCTTTCCGCCCTCCGACGGCGGTGCACGAGCATTAGGTATAAGACGTCCTGCTCCAGATCCGTCCTAGGATTAGCCCCGATTAATCCGGGGCAGGCTCTTCGACCACTAGCGCCGCCTGCGTAGTTTAGGGGACACGAAGCGGCAACGCCGAGATCTCGCCCTCCGAGGTTTATTTACCTCGGAGGTACTATATACCGCAGCGTCACCCAAACAAACGTCGCTATGCTCACCGGAGCGTCACTATTCTTGTCCGTCGTGTGAAGTTCCCAAAGTGACGACAGAAAGCGTGGAACGCATGACGCGCAGTTTCCAGCGGACGAGAAGCTTCACGAATGAGATGGACACGAGAACCCGCACGTATATACTACATCAACGCTTTGAAGCTATAGGCGTCTACACCGCGCGCTCAGGTTCGCAAGGCCGCCCTTTATTCCTGTCCGCCGCCTTGGCGACTCATACGCAAGTCGCATCGATCGCTCCTGGCATTGGACATCGCTCTCTCCCCATCCATCGAAACGCCTTACTGCTCCCCATGCAAAACCAGGCACAAATGTCACGGCCGTCCAGCGAGGCCTCCGGCGCGAACGCGAATAGCGCCGCTCATGCAACGCGCGGCATCCTCCCGTATCAACGATCCCCATCTACGCCAACAGGCCCACCATTCATCTTGCTGATCTTTCACCGTCCGGCCCGCTTTCTATGCTCTATCGGCCGCCTTTTATCCCCAAGAAAGAACTCTCCGCTCCGCCCGCACTCGCAACTTGCGCGGCTCTGCGGCTGCCGAACCGCCGCCGACCGCGGCCCATGACCGGCTCGGGGGGCCTTGGCCGATTCCCTCCCTGATCGTGCGGCGTTCTCCGGCGGCCATTTGTCTCCGCCCTTCGTTACACTATCTCTCGCTTCCTCCGCTGCGCGCAGAGCTGCACTGATGTCTCCCTATTCGTCTCTCGGCCTTCCTCCCCTTCCCTCCCGGATCCCCGAAGCACGGTCCATTTCTCCTGATTTGCCAGGGCCCGTGCCGTGTGCGCCGCCGACCGGACCCCTCAACCCTTCCACCGCGGCTAGGCGCGGTGGTGCATCGCTCATTTCCCCTGCTTTTCAATGCACCGACAGGCACTTATATATTTTTTTATTTTCCGCTCGCCGCGTTATTCCCCAAATGACCCCCTACACCTCGATCACTATTCTGGCGCCGCAGAGAGCGCCCCCGCTCTCCCTAAAACCTCGGTCAGTAGTACGCTTCGGTGAGCCCGAAGCTCGCACTTTCGACAACAGACTAAAAGAAAGGTGAATGACCGCAGTAAAGGCACGGTCGGAAACACGCGACCCCCAAGATGTGCACACAGCCGAGAAACACACGAAAGCAGCCGTGTGCGATGCGGTCTTGCTTCGTCCGCCGTTGTTGTTTTTGTTTATGTTGCGTGCTTGATTCTACAAATAGTAATAAGACCAAGAGGCTGCTTCAGCACAGTTTTTACATTTTCAAGCCAGTTTATCAGACTATGCTAAACAACAATCGGCTCGCTTCAAGTTTCCAAACACGCTCGCACAACTAGCACCTCATTCACCGTGCACAGTGCCTCGCATCCCTATGTGACTCCGCGTCACTTTATGTTTATGCGAAGAGCCTTAGTCTAAAGCCTTCCGACCAAACGGCAGTACCCTCGAAGCTTCTAAAAGTCCACATGTGCGAAGACAATGGTCTAACTTCCCCTCCGGAGGCCTCTAACTTGAGGCGTAACATAGACGCCCATGGTTACGCGGCTCAGAAGCCAACCCTGTGACCTCAAGATTTTCGACCAAGCCTGTACGGTGCAGCCAACAAAATGTCCCTCTCATTACACGCAAATAAATAACTACGGATTAAAGAGAGTGACTTCTTTCGCTTTCCCCATGTTTCCCTGTCTCCCGGCCTCGGTTGATATCATCACGAAACACGAGCATTATTGCAAGCTTCCGCCGTCGTCCCGAGTAGCATGCCCCCTCTCCACTGGCGCCCACGTTTCGCTTCCTCCATCACCCAGCGGCGGCCTCCCTCCCTTTCCCCTCTTTCCCTCACGGGCAAAGAGCTTCCTGCGCCGGGCATCCCGATGGGTCCTCCCTACGCTGCCCACGTGCATTCCTCCTCCTATATCTGGTCTCCACTGCACAGCGCAGTATCGTCGCCAACTCCGTTCCTCTCCTCCCTATTCCTCCCCATGGCCACGGCCTTCCCTCACCCCTTTCTTTTGTCTTGGCCCATCCCAGGCAGTCTCCGCACGCTGCCGGGTCATCCATCTGTCTGTCGGGGATTTGGGATCTCTCCCAGCTCATTTCCTGATCTCGGCGCGGCTGCCTCCGTCCCCTCCCCCGACTTCTCTTTCTCCCTACCATCGGTGTGCCACCTGACACTTTTCCCCCGCTCTTCCCTAATGCCGCCACTGCGCGAGGCCGTGTGTGTGTTTTGCGCGGCGAAGAAAGAAACTCGACGCCCAGCACCGACGGAGACAGATACAAAGCAAACGAACTGGCGGGAAACGCGCGCAGATGGGGAGAAAAGATGGAAAGGAACGGAAAAACAGGCGTCCGGCTCGTTGCCAGGCGTATTTACTGCGCCGTAATTCTGTGCAGCGACCCTGTCTATCGCGTTGCTGCCTCAGCAATACAAAGCCCGCTGGAGACGATTTCAAGCGCGCACTATATTATGCCGATCTAGACTCGGGACATTTGAGGCCCGCGTAATACAGTGCGTCTTTTCGCTCTCCATAAAAACTAATGTCATGAACATGGACGAAAAGCAGTATATTAAAAGCGATATCCGTATGTGCTACGCGTATACACGTGTATGATGCAGCTCTAAGATTTGTGCTACGTCAGAATCAGAATCAGAACGTTTATTCACACAGAAAATATTACAAAAAAAATGCTGCGTAGTCATCTCGATCCTTGGCCACTATGGCTAGTGATGGATCCATTACAGATATTTTCAAACATAAAACAATCACTGTGTAGAGCAATGCTACAAACAACAACATGCATTTAGTTTGGTGCGTTGAATTCCTTGCTCAGATAGTACCGTTTTAGTGAGGATACAAAGTCCGACGTTTTACAGCGAGAAGCTGCTAGGCGCCCGTCCCTGGTTTGCGCGTCGGCGAAGACGCCGACGCGCAAATGTGACGGTTAAGCCTACGGATGGCTCCGTTTGTAACAGTAACAGCCGCCTGCCAGTGCAGGGGTGCATCACTTGAACACTACAGCAGTGCGATATGGAGGTCACTGTGTCTTTTCTACCTCAAAATATCCTCAAAACTGAATGCCTAAACAGGTATCGCTGAATCTCGCGTTACACAGTCGTAACCGTCCAGTGAGTTTTTTTCTTTTTTTTCAGGTTACACGCAGCGTTATTCCATATCTTAACCCCGATGAAAGACATTGAGCGCTGCCCGTATATGTTATGAGCTATGGGCAAATTAAAGTTACGTTGCGCCTGCCTAGTGTCACGTTTGGGAGATATGAATTCTCTTCTGCGAACTAGAAGCAGCAGAAAGCGCCTCCATTTAAACCGCACTGGTCTAATGACCTACAAAAGCACTGGAAAATGCACTGCCCATTGCTGATGCAGCATACGTAGTAGCTGCTACATTCGGGTGCAACTCAAGAACGAGAGAGAGAGAGAGTAACGCTTACTGGAGAGGGAAGGCGAACAGGTCGGCCAGCAGAAACGCGATCCTGGCCTGCTACATATTCCACACAGGGGAAAGGGGAAGGGAGGGAAAGGATATATGTCCCTTAAAGAAGGTCTAACCGTATCGACCTAATGCCATCATGCCAAAATCAGCCTCCTTTCACCTGCTATCGTCGAAGCACCGGTGGCTAGCAGGTGCAAAGCGACTGACCGCCACGTCATGGCAGTAAGTCGACGCCGTTGGCTGGAAAGCCTGTTTTGAGGGGAATTTGTCGCACTGTTCTTGAGCATAGTACCACACTACTACAGAACGTTGTTATCACAGTTACTGCCATCCGTGACTTGTCTTGTTACATCCAGTTCGTGAAATACTACTAGAATACGGTGTTATAGTGTCCATGAAGGATTCGCGCGGTCTCATGACGCAGCGAATTCTTCAACTGCTTTTCTGCATCCCGACACCGTGTCAGCTCAGAGAAGCCTAAAAAAACCGCATAAACCACATAATTTCATGCATCCGCACCGAGTAAAGAAAGCGATGCCGAATCTCTAGTTTTCCGGACTGAAAAAAAAAAAAACTTCTTGACTTCAACGAGCTAGGTTTATTACCCAGGTTCATGTACTCAGCAACGTACAACAAGAAAGTTTGGCAACGGTCAGGGCTCACCTCACCACACGAAAGACGCCCTTTCAGTCAGCTCAAAAATTTGACGCATTTATTGTCACCAAAATTCCATGGACACAATCACAGCGAATGTCTACTCGGCAAATCGTAAAAAAAAAAAATAGGCGAAAACTACCTCCCACAATAATTTCACCTTTCATTGCAAAAATTCGAGTGAAAGTGCCTGCAAGGCGTTGCAAGCCCATGGGCGAATAAGCATTCAACCGAAATGTACCGCCAGTGCGTGCGATGCGTGCGTAGCTATATACGTATCGTATATATATATATATATATATATATATATATGTGTGTGATTGGTTTATGAGGGTTTAACGTACGTCCAAAGCGACTCAGGCAATGAGGGACGCCGTAGCGAAGGGCTCCGGAAATTTCGACCACCTGGGGTTCTTTAACGTGCACTGACATCGCACAGTACACGGGCCTCACAAAGCCCGAAGCAAGTATTTAAGGCGAAAAGGCTGTATGTTATTTCCGGTTTCCTGCTCACGCGTGGTGTGACACAGGTCGCGAGCCCGCCGGCTTGGACTCCGTATACTGCACGTAACTGCGCCGAGAGCCACCAAAAGGCCTTGAACAGGAAAAAAAAAAGGAGGGGGGGGGGGGGGGGGGGTGAGCAGGATTTATTCGGAAGGCCCCAATGCCCGTTCTCGGTCAGGGCGTGCGTCCAGAGAGTGTGTTCCAACAACAACAAAAGGAGGGAAGGAATGAGATAAGAAAAACAAGATAAAATGGGAGAGATCCATAAGGACCGATTCAGCAAAATAGGAAGTGCGAACGCAAACAAAAGTAACACCAAAGCGGGGACAAATGAATCGTATACCGCGGAAAGGTCGCGGTGACCGCGACAGGGACTAATGCTTAGCGTGGGAGGAAAAGTCGCAAAAGAAAAAAAAAATTGGAATCGAATCGGCAACTTATCTTCTCGGTTGGGCCCGCCGTCTCATGCCCCCTCCCCTATCAATTCTTTTTTTTTATCTTCCGGAAGTCAGTAACTTCTTCTTTTTGCTCTTTTTCTTTTTTAGTCGACGACGTTCTGGTCAAAGTTTTTCTCGCCCGCTCAGCTTACAGAGAAACCTACCCGCACGGAACGTGAGTGTCGTAGAAATATATAGCCATCCTGCCCACGATTGCAAGCGTATGCGCTACCTGAGCGCGAGAAATGCCGACTGGATGTCACCATTCAGAGGACACAGCTAATGACAGGGATAGTTCTTCCGTCCCAAAAAACAGGAACACCTAATTACATTAGGTGTTAATTGGCAGAGCGATACCATTAGAAGCTGTTCTTGTCTTTACATCGACACTGTTTTAACGACAGGTTTATCTGTTGTCCTGTAGTTTTTTTCTGTAGTTCTCCTGCAGTGCTTTCCGTAGTAGCTACACAAAGTTCTGTTGTTACGACAAGCTCATGGACAGAAACAATACACTGGATTACTTTTCTTGCCTTGCGACACAGTGTTGCACTGCGCGGCTTCACTTTCAGTGTAGAATGGTAATTAAAGCCTCCTCGGTGTTCACCTACCATAGTCGAAGACGGCGCCACAGAAAAATGGTGGCGAAATTCGAAGACTGTTTCTCACGGAAAGATGTCCAGCATGCAGCTACAGTTGCGTCACGGGACTGCCGTACACGGCGCCCCTCCGTCACTGCGCGCCAAGCAGACCCCCGGCGGGCCGACAGACGCGATCGAGTTTCCCCCTCGACCTCGATCACTGCGCGGGCGACCGTGAGATACCCGCGCATTACCCGGCCATCTACACGCGCCAGCTATTTATTGTACTCCGCGCGCCGCAGTGGGGCATGCTTCCCCGCATAACATCCTCGTTCCGCCGCTAATGAGACCGCATACCGCGCGAGGGGATGCGCGCGGCGGTGGCGTCCTCTCCGGGACTTAAATAAAAAACGGAAGAGGGGGGGGGGGACAGAGCCCATTAGCATTGTAACGTGCACTGGCGCAGCGTTGTAGCCTGCACTGTTGCAGTGCGCGCACCAAAGCCAAACAAGGGAGGAAATGAGACCCATCAGCATCGGGCAACGGACGGCGCCGCGAAGCGCGTTAGCGATTTATAAAACAAAGACGTCGGCTCCGCAGTCGGAAACCGAGGCGTCGCCGGCGGCGGTTCCGCCCGCGGACAAAGAACAATGCACGCGACGCGCGGGGTCCGGCAGCGAAATAACGGCATAAAGGAAAAAGGGGAGAGGGCGTCGCGCTCTTTAAATTCGCTCCGCGAGAAAAGCGGGGAGGAGGAGGGGGAAGGGAAGCTGGAAACAAACTTCGCGACGTGAACTTCCGCCTCCGCTTTTCCCCCGCGCCGAGTTGCATGCAGTTGATAGCACACTGCCCACGCGCAACAAAACGCGCCAGGGAACTGCCTTAAGGCGGAACCGCATGGTGCGTTTTCCGCGAGCGAAAAACGCGACGCGCGGTGGACGCCCGCGTTGCCGTCAACGCGCGAGCACCCGCACGTAAAAAGGGGAGCGGCGCCTTCGCGGCGCGTTTTCCGGGTTGCCAGAGAACGTAACTCCCAACGACATGAATTGTCCCTGCTACCGCATATGTAATATGCCCTTAAACTTACACAACACTGCAATAGAAATAATCTAAGTGTAATTACACAACGACATTTTTTTTCCGAAGTATATTTATCAAGCTTAATTTCAAGCAGGAAGAGTGTGTGCGAAACTGCGACTATGTACTTTCTGCATGCCAAGAGGCCGCTGCTTGTTTACAACTCGACATAGAAAATGGAGTGTCGGGCGCTTACTACAGAGCAGAAGAGGCGGTCGCGTATATCCCACAGGACGCGACGCCTCTCCACTTCCGTGATAAGGGCCTCGTTGAAGACTGCTTTCTCCATTTTCGATGAACACGATGCGCGCACGAAACAGTAGCACGTGTTTTTCACGTGCGCGCCGGTTCTGCAGAGCGCAAAAAAAAAATGCGCCGAAGAGGTTCCGTCGAGATGCGCAGAGAGTAGGGCCATCTAGTGGCAAAACCAAAAACCAAAAATGCCACGTGACCAAATACCACGTGACTTACTTGAAATCTGATTGGCGGACGCGCCCCGGACGCGCCGCGCGAGGCGTTTTTTTCTCCTCCGAGTAGGAGCACGCGGCAACGCGATTTCGTGACGGATCATACTGGGCACGCGTCAAAATGACGCGCGCGTCCCACCATCCGCGCGTCAATCGCGCCATGCGGTTCCGCCTTTACAGGAGAATAACGCGACTCCGAAGCTGACAAGTTTATCGACGCGTGGGATGGAGAAACTAACTTGGTTGGAATCTCTCCGACGTACACCAGGTAAACACGGGTACACGGTATAAAGGGAGAGAGAGAGGGGGGGGGGGGAATAGATAGAGACACAAGGCTATGTATAGGGTGTGCGGCGGATCAATAAATGCCATTCCATCGAACCCACACGCATTGAAACTCGTGGGAAACGAAGCACTCGCCGGCTTCCCATTGCCACGTAATTGGATGTAAAATTATTACGGAAGTGGGCGATAGAGTCTACACACCCAAAGCAACGCCTTAGAAGAAAAAAATGGCAAACTTATGCATCCACGTTTCTAATAATGCCGAGGTCACGAGCCTCTCATGAAACTTATCGACGTGCTACCTTGCGCTTTCCGGGAACGGAACGTTGACAGGACGTACATGCGTACAATTATTTACTTTTTTCTACTTGCGTGCTTTGATAATGATAATCTTGATTTCGAATGGCACAAGCTCAGGTTGGCCAAAGGGAGCCAGGGATGACGTATGGTATGCTCGACGTACACGGTCAGAGATCCATCTTCCAAGCATACCCCCAAGAAGCCGAGCAGCAGGTGAGGGAGGGGAAAGCTTGCACACCTATGCCAGTGGGTACTCGGCGGCAGCACTGGGGATCGAACCCTGCAGCTGCCGAACACGAGGCTGGTGCTCAAACCACTAGACCACTGCTGCGCTGCTTGTGTGTGCGTTTTCCTCTATATGTATGTACATACTTACGTAGTACAGCACAGCACAACACAGAATAGCATAGCATAGCACAGCATAGCATATCATACGATAGGATAGGATTTATTTATTTATTTATTTATTTATTTATTTATTTATTTACAGAACACTGCAGACCGAATCGGTCCAAGCAGGAGAGGGTACATACATTTCTTAGTAAGCACTATGCCTTGGAATCAGCAACAATGGTGAAGTTACAATTTGCAACATGAAAAATATTAACGTACATAAACAAGGTTATAAAGCAAATACACTTTGTGAAAGCACATGCCCCAAACACAGGCACATAGACAAAGAAGCACACTATGCACTGTTAATAAATAATCATCATTTCTAACCGTAGAGTCAGATGTATAGGCTCTATAGGACAGCATAGCATAGGATATGGTATGTGAGCAGTCTCCTCTTCTCCACTACCCCTTATATTACCGCCGTTCGGGTGCACGAGAGCAACGCTGCGGTTTCTGCGGCCGGCAGGTCCCTTTCTCCTTCCATTTCTAAGCAACCACCTCCTCTCCTGGCTCGTGTTAACAGCATCGACAGCGCTGCACTCAACTGAAGATGCGCAAAGGGTGTGTAGGGCAGAAGGCCCTCCTCCTCCGCGGCCGATCACTCGAGGTGTGTACGCGCGACACCGTCACGCCGTGCCGTACACAGCACACTCGCACGTTGCAGCCCCGTTTATGAATCGCGCGTCGCGGCCGCAGCGGACCGTCAAACGGGGTCGGCCGGTTAATCGGTCTCCGGCGCCGGGCTCTTCCGCCGCCGCCGCCGCAGCGGCGACGTGCCCCGATATACGGAGGCGCACCCTGCACCTCAGCCGACGACGCACCTGTGTCTGCCTCGGGGGCGCGACGCAGCACACAATGCAGCACACACTGCACACCCTGCGTGCCCAGTGGCTCGTCCTCAATGGCTCCCGCACACTCAACATTCTGCGCAGTGCGCGCGGTCAGTTTTGCACAGAAAAGGGTACTGGACGAGAGCTGGCACCCATTGCCCTTCTGTGCACGGCGCAGAGTAAAGTTTCGTGTTGCAATTAGACCTCAGCCGTGCGGCTATTATGTGGCAGTAATGCACGTGCTCACAACGGCTGTGTACGCGTTCCTTTTTCGGTAACACCCAGTGTTTCGTGCCACAATTTACGAATCAACCCTGGGAGGAACTTTACAAGCGAGAATGAGGAAGTGCATGAAGAATGTGAGAAGTGCGCCACCCTGGCAGTTTGCATGCTCGCCTGCGTGGCCGAAACTTCACTACTCACGGAAAAGCTTGCAAGTGGAACAAGCGCGGAAAAAGGAGCCATGGAACAGAGAATGGTAGCGGTAACTTTGAGACGCATAAAGAAAGCGGCGTGGAGTGGAGAACCGTCCGGAAGGTATAATCACAGCTTAGCGGAAATCAAGAGGATGAAACGGAGTTGGGCGGGACGCGCAGCGCAGGTAAGTGGACAACCTCAGCGGTGACAGAATGGATATCACCGATAGGGAAACGCAGGCACATCAGGCGGCAGAAAGTGGTGCGGATGGCCAGAGCAGATGGCCGGGACAAGGTGGACGCGGCTGGTGCCGGACTAGCGTAAGCGGAGGTTTTTGTCTTCCATCAGAATAGGCCCAGCTGCTGCTGCTGATGATGATGATGACTGCTATGAAATCGGCCCCAACAGCGTACATCGAGACATCCCAAAACGGAATCTTAAAATTTTAACACCCAGTCACTTTGCACTGGACACCAAACCATGCAGCAAGGTAAATGTGTTCGATCACTAACTAACATGCAGGCTTAACAACCAGGCTCCCCCGATACCATGGCCGACTCCAACGCCAGCAGAAGACGGCACCCTAACGAACAAACGTCAAATAGCCGACCACTGTACAAAGCACCAGGGAAAAACTTCACCATCCCTAAATTTGCACCGTACATCTGGCCACCTCAACAGGCATATCAAATTAGCTTGCTCGAATCACTCTGCCGCAAGCTTCACCGACAAACGCTTGTGGGTGTCATACAACTGCGACTACTAGGAAGTCGTCGATTACCATTCCGTCCTTATATTCACAAAGAATGCTCACGCTCCTGTTCACCACGGCGGAGTCATACTGGGAGACTCTCCTGGCCAGCTCCGCTGCTGCTGACCAGCGCCGGATAATTACCGACGCCCTTGTTGCAAATGGGTTGCAAGCCCCAAGGGTAGCGTTGGCCTGGCGGCCTGGGGCAAAGCTGGAAACATCCGAAGGTCCCGGCAAAGGATGAGTCGACTGGCAACAGAACAACTTGTTTATTCTGGCATCGCAAAAGAGCAGCCGGTCAGGGCGACCACGTTACTCGAAGGAAGGAATCGAAGGCTCTCGTTGGCGTCCGGGGCAGCTCGCTTTATACCCACGGAGTCGAGGGCAAGAGGGAACGGCTTGGGAAGAGGCGTCCGATACGGCGACGCTTGAACATGTCCAGACGTGACGGGCGCGTCAGCCAGGCCGGCGCCGGTCAGACCTCCTCGCCTCCCAGTTGGGGAGCTCCTCTCCCCGGCTGCCGCGCTTTGACAAGCGTGGGCAGCAGCATGCACACACACACACACGCACGCACGACGACACGTGGCACTGAAACCTGTCTGGACGCGCTTGGCGGGAGGCGTTGCGGCCGCGATGAACGAAGCCGCGGCGTCCGTTGCATCCGCGCCGGCTATACCGCGCGTCGAAGGCGAGACGTAACAGACCGCCCCGCCGGGAGAAGGAGATCCCGATGGTCAGGGGACTGCATCCGCTGTCCAGAGGGATGTCGCTCGATGATGCTCGTAAACGAAACCGGTCGTCCCTCGACGTTGCTTGAGCGCAGCGCACAGAGAAGGCCTCGTTCTCAGGTTCAGGATCACACAGGGCACTGCAAAGTCACTTCAGGAGAGTTGCCATTTTTGTGCTCGTTCCCAGCAAGCGTTAGAACTACGCCGAAACGCAACCGCTCAGTCAGCAAGCACGAGACAACCCTCACTAAGCTCTGCCAGGCTCTTTCCCCTTTTATACTACTGCCTAGTTCCTTACAGTAGTCAAGCAGCACTCAGAACGCGTCCACAAATTGGAAAATTGCACTAGAAAGCACATAATCACTTTGAAACACTAAACAAAAGCAATATGTTAAAAATCCTGCCTCAGGAAGAAAACATCAGTAACCAACAACTTTGAGGCGGATTCCTACGTTAGGGGCTTCGACTTAAGCCATCGGCGTTACCGTTGAGACTCCCCTTTTTGTAACGCACCTCAAAGGAATATTGTTGCAAAGCGAGGCTCCAGCGCAGGAGGCGGCCATTTTTGGGAGATATGGTCTGCAGCCATTGGAGAGGGCAGTGATCCGTCTCAATGATAAACCTCGAGCCGGCTAGGTAGCATGACAATTTCTGAACGGCCCACACGAGACACGCACACTCTTTCTCAGTGGCGCTGTACGCCTGCTCACGACAGGTCAGCTTACGACTAGCATACAGGACGGGGTGTTCCACTTCTCCATTGTCCCTTTGGCACAGTACAACGCCCATGCCTCGCTCACTAGCATCGCACTGAACAACGAACCCTTTTGTGTAGTCTGGCGATCGTAGCACAGGCTGGCTTGTTAGGGCGCTCTTTAAGGCGCTAAAAGCTCTTTCCTTTGTCTCGCTCCAGACGACTGTTTGGGGCTCTGTTTTTCTTAGAGCATCCGTCAGGGGAGCCGCGATATCGGAGTACCTGGGGATGTACCTCTGATAGTAGCCGGCGACACCTAAGAACGACCGAATATCGGTCTTCGTGCGCGGTTGCGGGAAGTCTCGCACAGCGGCCACCTTTATTTCAGAGGGGCGGCGACGACCCTGTCCAATCACGTGACCGAGGTATACAACCTCGGCCTGTGCTAATTGGCACTTGGGAGCTTTGACTGTCAAGCCCGCTTCGCGCAGGCGGGTTAGCACTGCCCGCAAGTGTGCCATATGCTCAGACCAGGATGCGGAGAATATCGCTACGTCGTCTAAATACGGTAATGCGAATTCTTCCTGTCCTCGCAACACTTTGTCCATGAGGCTTGAAAAGCAGTATGGCGCGTTCTTCAAACCAAAACTCAAAACTTTAGGACGGAATGTTCCCATTGGTGAAATGAACGCCGCATACCTACTAGCCTCTTCTGTAAGTGGAACCTGCCAATAACCCCTGACAAGATCTAGGGTGGAAATAAACTGAGCGCTACTAACTTTCTCAAGGCGCTCCTCGATGTTAGGGATCGGATAAATTTGATCCTTAGTAATGGAATTAAGCCTGCGGTAGTCGACGCAAGGACGAGGTTCCTTGCCCGGTACCTCAACTAAAATCAAAGGGGAGGTATAATCACTCTCACCCGCCTCAATAACACCGAGCTGTAGCATTTTCTTTACCTCAGCCTCCATAATATCGCGCTGGCGGGGTGACACCCGGTACGCCTTGGATCGTACTGGCTCTGGCGAGGTAAGTTCTATATCATGAGTAAGGACAGAAGTCCTACCAGGCCTCTCAGAGAACTGACCTTGAAACTCTTGTAAGAGTTGGTGTAGTTCGGTTCTCTGCTCAGCTGACAGCGGTGCTTTAATGATTAAGTCACTAATGACCTGATCAGTGTCTTCCCTGTTCGTCACTGAGCCTAGTCCCGGAAGCTCGACCGGAAGCTCTTCGGGAACGTTTACCATCATACACACCACTGCTTCCCGTTGTCTATAGGGTTTGAGCAGATTACAGTGGTAAACTTGCTGTGCTTTCCGCTTTCCTGGCAGACTCACCACGTAGTTAACATCCGACAGTTTTTGAACAATCCGTGCTGGGCCCTCCCACTGCACGTCGAGTTTGTTTTTTAGCGATGTGCGCAATACCATTACCTCATCGCCCACCTCAAAACGACGGGCCCTGGCTGTCCGATCATAATAAACCTTGGCCCTCTGCTGGGCCTTTGACATTGCTTCACTTGACAACTCCTGTGCCCTTCTTAAGCGTTCGAGGAGACTAAGCACGTATTCGACCACGACTGGGTCGTCGCCCCTGCCTTCCCACGAGTCTCGAAGCATGCGAAGCGGAGACCGCAGCGAGCGACCGTACACCAGCTCAGCTGGCGAAAACCCCGTAGCCGCATGCGGCGCGGTCCTTAATGCAAACATCACCCCAGGCAGACACAGCTCCCAATCACTTTGTTGCTCAAAACACAATGCTCTCAACACGCGCTTCATGACGGAGTGGAGCTTCTCAACGGAATTCGACTGTGGGTGGTACACTGAGCTGTGTAACAGCTTTACCCCACACCTTTCGAGAAAGGCTGTCGTCAAAGCGCTAGTAAACACTGTGCCCTGATCTGACTGGATTTCCGCAGGAAAACCAACTCGCGCAAATATGGACAGTAGTGCATTGACTATCTCAACTGAGCTGAGTTCTTTAAGCGGCACTGCTTCAGGGAACTTTGTCGCTGGGCAGATCACAGTTAAAATGTGTCTGTACCCCGTGGCTGTTACCGGCAGAGGTCCCACTGTATCAATAACGAGCCGTCTAAAAGGCTCCGTAATGATAGGCACCAACTTCAACGGCGCCCTCGATTTGTCCCCTGGTTTGCCAACCCGCTGACAGGTATCACATGTCCTCACAAAGGTTTCTACGTCACGAAAACACCCTGGCCAATAGTACTCTTGCAAGAGACGGTCCTTAGTCTTCTTAACTCCTAGGTGTCCGGACCACGAACCGCCATGCGACAAGCGCAACAGATCCTGACGGTAGCACTGAGGCACGATCAGCTGATCGAATTCGACTCCCCTGCGGTCTAGATACTTCCGGTACAAGACCCCACCTCTTTCCACAAAACGAACATTTTTCTTGGCGATACCTTCCTTGACATTGCAGCGCATGTTTTCTAGGCTGCCATCCTTTTTTTGCTCTGCTATCAAAGCCGACCGGCTGACTTTTAGCAACCTATTAAGTCCATCGGACGTAGGCGCGATGAGCAAATCTGCAGATAGCTCTTCTAACTTTCCCGTGTCGGGCGTTTCCTCTCCAGTACCTGGTGCCTTAAGCGCTACAGGCTCAATTTTATTCAGTTCGGACGTGCTCTGAATATCAGCTTGCTGCGCCTCCGACCCTTTCTCATTGTTCGACAACGTCGGCCCCGCAACTACCGCCTTTGCAGCGAGCTCCCGAACTCTCGATCTGGTTAAGGCCTGAACGCTAGCCTCACCAAACAAAAGACCCTTCTCGCGCAGGAGGTGATCGGACCGGTTCGAAAATAGGTACGGGTACTGGGGGGGCAGCATAGATGACACTGCGGCCTCCGTCTCAATTGCTCCGAAAGGTCCTTCAATAACCACTTTTGCTACGGGCAGACACACGCTGTGAGCTTCCACGGCTTGCTTGATCCATGCGCACTCGCCCGTGAACATATCGGGTTCTACGTAAGAGGGGTGAACTACATCCATTGTAGCTGCGGAATCACGAAGCACTCGGCACTCTTTCCCGTTCACGAGGAAGTCTCGCATGTAAGGCTCGAGAAGCTTCATGTTCTCGTCAGTGCTGCATAATGACAAAAAAACGACTTTTGTTTTTGTTTCTGGACACTGCGCCGAAAAGTGACCCGGCTTCTGGCACGTATAACACACGCGCGCTTGCCTCGCCTCGAACCGCTTTCTGCGTTCGGCTTCGGCTGCCGCCGTCTCCTTACGTTCGGTCGGACTGCTTTCACTCGCATCCGCACTACGTGTGTCCCCCCTTGCTCTCATGGGTGTGAACTTCGGCCTCTCAGACTTGGAGCCAAATTCACCCTTTTGACCGTCCTTAGCTCCGCGAGCCCGACGCGTCACAAACTCCTCGGCTAGCTCGGCGGCTTTAGCCACTGTACTAACGTCTGGCCTATCCAAGACCCAGTACCGCACGTTCTCAGGTAACCGACTATAAAACTGTTCCAGCCCGAAACACTGCAGAATTTTCTCGTGGTCACCAAACGCTTTCTCTTCTTTGAGCCACTCCTGCATGTTTGACATAAGCCTGTAGGCAAACTCTGTATATGACTCATTTCTGCCTTTTTCATTTTCCCGAAACTTCCGACGGAACGCCTCCGCTGACAGCCTGTACTTTTTTAGCAGACTTGATTTCACTTGGTCGAAATCCTCTGCCTCCTCTCTCTTCAAGCGAGCGACTACGTCGGCCGCCTCGGCGGGTAACAAAGTGAGCAAGCGCTGTGGCCACGTTTCCCGAGAGAACCCCTGCTTCTCGCACGTTCGCTCAAAGTTAACCAGGAACAAACCAATGTCCTCTCCAAGCTTAAACGGCCGCATCAGGTCAGTCATTTTGAACGATACCCGTTCTCCTGCACCGTGTGCCTGACTTCCATTACGAGCGCGTTCCATCTCTACCTCGAGACGCTTCATTTCCAAAGCGTGTTGACGGTCGCGCTCTTCTTTCTCTTTCTCTTTTTGTTCTTTACGTTCTCGCTCCTCTTTCTCTTTTTGTTCTTTACGTTCGCGCTCGTCTTTCTCTTTTTGCTCTTTACGTTCGCGCTCGTTTTTCTCTTTTTCTTTTTGTTCCCTCTCCTCAATGGTCTCAAGGCATTCCGACAGCTCGTCATCCTCAGCCTCCAACTCAAGAATAGCCCTTAGCAGTTCTGGTTTTCTGAGTTTGTCTGAGACATCCAGACCCAACTCTCTTGCAAGCTCCAGCAATTTCGGTTTGCGCAACGACTTCAAATCCATGGCTGCTCCGAATGCTGCTTTCTCTACTGCCTACTATTGTCTTGCCGCAAACTAACCCGGCAGCAACGACAACCACAATTACCAGCTCTGTTTCTGACACTAACAAAAGCCTGGCAAAACTCAGAAGAAGAAAGTCCCGCACTCACCAAACCTTGCAGCCAAGAATTCAGCGCAGTCGTTCCGCTGCAGGCAACCAGTCATCACACAGGGCTCGTTGCACTGCTCCCGGATGGTCGTTGTGCTGCTCAGCATACAGTTGACCGCATATCTTCGCTGCTGGCCTCCGTTGTCGGGATCTCACCGCTGGCAACCAGTTGTTGCAAATGGGTTGCAAGCCCCAAGGGTAGCGTTGGCCTGGCGGCCTGGGGCAAAGCTGGAAACATCCGAAGGTCCCGGCAAAGGATGAGTCGACTGGCAACAGAACAACTTGTTTATTCTGGCATCGCAAAAGAGCAGCCGGTCAGGGCGACCACGTTACTCGAAGGAAGGAATCGAAGGCTCCCGTTGGCGTCCGGGGCAGCTCGCTTTATACCCACGGAGTCGAGGGCAAGAGGGAACGGCTTGGGAAGAGGCGTCCGATACGGCGACGCTTGAACATGTCCAGACGTGACGGGCGCGTCAGCCAGGCCGGCGCCGGTCAGACCTCCTCGCCTCCCAGTTGGGGAGCTCCTCTCCCCGGCTGCCGCGCTTTGACAAGCGTGGGCAGCAGCATGCACACACACACACACGCACGCACGACGACACGTGGCACTGAAACCTGTCTGGACGCGCTTGGCGGGAGGCGTTGCGGCCGCGATGAACGAAGCCGCGGCGTCCGTTGCATCCGCGCCGGCTATACCGCGCGTCGAAGGCGAGACGTAACACCCTGAAGCGGATAGCCCTCCAAGGGCTGTCCTTTGCCCTGTAAGGGCAGCCCCCTAAGGGTTGCCCCGTGCCATGTTAGGGGGTTTGCCCCCCCTCGGTATTTGGCAATAAATGTTTCCACCACCACCCACGCTCCTGTTTTGCATTACAGCCAAAGTTCGACAACACTGTCTATTTCGCAACCGTGTGGTACTTCGCACAGCCTACGTAATCATGAAGGCATCATGCGCTTGCTTACATGTACAATTTCATTTCATTCATCAACGCTCCCATGCACCTGACGCAGCCTTTTGGAACGGCCTTCGTGGTCGCACTGCTAGTATCCTCGACTCAGCCACTTCTAGGGAGGAAATCAGTGACACATTTTATTGGGGCTTTTCTCGTCAAGTTGTAAGCTATCTTTCTGCATTTTCTAATATCCATTGAATAATTACTATTTCGAATATCCCATGATGTATCCCGTTTTAAAAATGACTATTTTTACTGACCTGCAATAAGGTGTAAATTCTTGCTCATTCTCTTGTATACTCGTACTTTTTGCATACTCCCGCTCCGCCTTCACGCAATACGCCACACTGAATGAAGTCCGCGAGGTTTCTGTGAAAATAAATAAACAGACGCACGTCATCCACGAAGTAAAAGCGAAGCATCACTCTGCTCACACGTTTGGTTCTCTGCAACTTCGGGTGGCGTGAAACGGGACTCACCATCCCAACTGCCCGGGGATCAGGTATAAGTTATAACGGCCAGTTAAAAAGTAAGTCCCTCCACACTTCCCACACGTGTGGGAAGTACTACTCCCAACTAGGACTGGGAGCACCTGCAAATGGCCCTATAGCGGAGCTGCATCCTGCACCCACTGCATCAACTATAGCAGAGCTGCATCCACTGCATCCCACGACGCCGTCGTTTCGCCCCCCCCCCCCCCCCTCCCCTCCTGAAAAAAAAAAAACCTATCCCTTATTTGATCCCTGAAGGGTGGTCACCAAGTGGTTTCCAAGGGAAGGAAAGTGTAGGAGGGGACACCAGACAGTCAGGCAAGCGAATGAGATTACGAATTTTGCTTGTACAGGGAGGTCAGTACTGAGTTAATTGGACATCAGTGGGGGAGCCATCTGTCCTGCTCAGCTAAGCTGATGATGATGATGATGATGATGATGATGATGATGATGATGATGAGGAGGAAAAAGTTGTCCTCCTCCTATTCGTCGAAACTCTGCCAAGTATACGGGTGTTGCGTCGCGGTCTGTTCGCAGCATTTCGGGTTGGGCCTCCAACGCTGCGCCTAAATCGATGGAAACGCCTCCGGACCGGCTGCCGGCCTCTCTCTGGCAAGCGCAGCACAAAGCCACGGCGGCGACCGCACTAATAGCGTCGCCGGGGAACGCGCTCGGTAACCGGCCTGCGCGGAGAGGCAATACCCGCTAACGAGACGGCTAATGAATCGAGGCACGCGTGCGCGCAATCTGACCGTCAAAATTAATGGGGGGCCGGGTGACACGGTGGCAACGGTGGAGGGGGGGGACACTGCGATACAAACGCAAAGAGGCTAAAGCAAGGGCGCTGATGTTCGCACCGAAGGGACGACGCCTTGATATATACGAAACCTTCCTCCGACTCCCTCAAGACTCACTGCGGACAGGCACGTGCACGTTCGCTTGACGCACATTCATCTTTGTTGGATGACACACACACACGTGCGCAGTCACTTGGCAGAGTATATACGCAGGGCAGCTCGCGTTATAGAGTACGTCTTGCATGCGGCAGCTGGTTAACTGCCCCTGCTTGTAACAGCTGCCGCCGTATACAGCGCAGTTCGGCAAACCTCGCCTTGCGCGGCACGCGCCTGCAGCGTAATTAATTCCCATATATGCAGAAGGTCATACCCTACTGTACACTGACAGATCTCCTGGCGCAGTGGTGCAGCGGTTAAGCGACGCGCCAGTATACCCTGCGATGGCAGGTGCTCCCAGAGGTGGGCCTTGAGCGGCCCAGATTCCTCTTCCCAGGCAACCAATCATTAATTTAACTGCCACCTGCCATGGTGGGCAGGTTGCTCACTATCCTATGGGCAGGTTGCGATGACGCCGCAAGGCCACGTGACCTAGGTGGCCCACCTGCCACCTAGGTTGCCCTCTGGGCACCACCTGCCAGAGCCATGCCCGTGATTATTCGCTCACAACTCGGACGCCGCATTTTCTGGTGAACGGGGTCTTTGAGGCTATCGCGTTAAAATATTTCGCGACGACATAAAAAAAAAGTACTGTTTCCTTCAGACCCCTAAATAAAAAAAAAGGACGCTACCTGATAACGCGACCCACGTCCACTCGCCGCACGTGAAGTCGCCGCTACTGTCTTATGACCGGCCTTGTTTTGATCTCTATAAGGAGACAATAAAATAGACCCAGTATCCCAAGTTGAAATGCGAATCCCCCCTATCTGGCCACCCCGCTAGGAATATCCTGGCGCCGTCCCTGCCAAGGACTCTAATAGTCACTGAAAACAGCGCTACCGCAACCTTGCGCAGAAGCGCTGATATTGAACCGTGACCTGTAAACAACTCTGCGAGCGCGAAGAACAATGGAACAGCAGTTCAGAGGACAAAGACAACAAGTCTGGCCATCGAAAGGAACGCGCGCGAGCGAGAAAGAAAATTATGGGCCCGACACGATGTGTTCGCCGGTAATGGCTACAAGAACTCAATGCGATTTCTGCGGTGTGCCAGCGTGGAAGTTGGGAATCACCCGTTTCCACCTCGCCACTGCGGCCTCATAGCGAGAAATGGTGTTCCCGCGTTCCACAGGTGTTCTGCAGATGAAAAATAACACATGTTCCGTAGTTCCGTGGGTGTTCTGTTTCCGCGTGTGTTCTGCGCACGTCTCTCAAACCCCCCCCCCCCCCCCTTTCCCCGTGCCTCAACCCCACGGAGGGATAAATGTGCGCAGCGAGTGGAACTATAGAGATGCGAGTCTCTCAGGGTCAGCCTGACAAGTGTAAAGACCGCAGAACGCAATATGCGCTGTAGACGTCGCAGGAAAAAAACAACAAAAATATTTTCTTGTCACGCAAATTCATTGCTTAGAAGCTTTCAAAATATACGTTTCTTTTTCCTTTGCGCAAAGCACGCGAGTGAAACAAATCAATGGAGGGAGATAAGAATTGGCCGTTCTTGCATGTAAAACATTTTCACGGGAGCAGAAAATTTCTTTCTGGGCAAAGAAATCTGCGATATTTCTGTGATTTCACATATATTGTTACGACGAAGTGGCAGCGCAAGACGAAGTGGCCTCTCGCGTGAAAGGACAAACGAAGAAGAGGAGGCTAGAGTCACTAAATAAAGACTTAGAGTATTGGCACTCTTTTCTCCTATTGTTCTGTGCCGCCGCCACGATCATTGGTCAGTTTGCATCAAGTGATATTTGTTTACACTGCGACGGTTCATGGGGGCTGCCATTTTGTGGCTTATGCGTTTTCAGTCGGGCAACTGTAGTAGTCCTAGTGCTGCGAGTGCTGCCGGTGACCGACTCAGTGACCAGGGATTTCGCGCCTCGCAGCATTTCAGCTCCGCACGACGAAAGCAAAAGCTGAAGGCAACAGCTGTACCGTTTGCATCTGAGCGGCTCCATGCCGTACGGCTACGATCCCCGCCGCAGCGCAGGGTGGCTAACAGCGTTGTTTACAAAATGGCCGGGCCAAAGTTAGCGGCGAGGTCGCCGAAGCGGCAATCTGGCAACAATGATAAACAACAAAATGGCCGCCCCTGCTTACCGCCGTGCTGCAGTGACGGTACTCTAAGCCTTTATTTAGTGACTCTAGAGGAGGCTAATGCAGCTCCCTGTCCGTGTTGGTGCTCCCTGATAGGATCTCTTTATTCTAACCCCAACACTTGTAAATAAATGTAAGTAGTATTTCCCGCAACAATATTATTCTGCAGTGTATATGAACTACACCTTTGCTTCAATGCGGAGTGCACTTCCTCATGCGGAGTACATTTTCTCAGTGCGGAGTACATTTCAATCAAAGGAGTTATTGCTGATTGAACATACACCTGAGCACAGCTGTACAGCTACAGCGGAAAGCTACACAGCTTTCATATGGAACTCTCGCAATTCGACAAAAATTCGCCTTGAACAATTTTCTTCCCCAGGAAGCTGCGCAGCGCAATTGTCTTTGTAGCAGCAGTCTACAGCGCTAATGAGCAATTACTCCCTTGATGACTAAAGTTCCTGAAACGCGAGCTCATTGCTGCGTTCCTACGCGGAAAATTACTCGTCAGACAATGAGGGCAATCCGTTCGTTGCTCCACAACTACACAGTGCGCGCGATTTCTAGCCGCACTTTCGGGCTCTTCCGTGTACAAAACGAAATAATATGGCCCAGAAAAATCATCTAAAAGGAAATAAAATGAACGCCACAAATCAGCGAACCCTTCGCTTCGCCGCAAAATTAATTCAGCAGAATGTTCCCTCGACGTTTCGAAGCCATATTACTGCATCAAATTTTCCCCCTCACTATCGTTATATGCCCCATAGAGAATAGATTTGAGTATAGACTTGGACGAGAGGGTGTTCACGTACGTCCATTCATTCAAGAGAGGCCGTTTCAAATGCGAGCATGCCCGAGTGCGCACCTCTGCAAGCAGTGCATAACAGCGGTTGACCTCAGGCGCAGCGCATGGACGGAGTTGGGCCACTCGGCGTGACGCAGCCGTCACGGCCCAGCAACGCAGCTACTACTACTCCGTGGGTCGAAGCGTGCCCGCAGCTTCGAGGTCACAGAGTTTCATACCGGCATACTAGATGGCGCTGCAATCGTTCATCAACCAGGAAAGAAAAATACGATAATTGTTGAGGTAGTGCTCTAATTGTTTTGAGTCGAGTAAGCTCTGTCTATCTCCCTGGTGTATAGGCAGAGCTTACACGGATGCGGCTGCATACGGTAGAACTAGACAACATAACAGAAATAGAGCGGTTGCAACGGCAATTAATCATGAGCTCAAAGAAAGAGCCAGCGCAACTATCAGGGATGGCACGATTGAGGAGGCCGAATAGGCTGCCATTGCCCTAGCGGCGGCAGAGGGCTACCGTGCTCAAAGGTCCCTAATAATTCTAACAGACTCGCAAACAGCGTGCAGAAACTACACGAATGGCAAAATAGGGAGGGGGGTGGGTGGGGGGGGGGGGGGCAGCGCTCCACATCCTAAAGACAGCCAAATTACCACCGAAGAAAAACAATTGCAACACATAATAATGTGGGTACCGGAACACACAGGCATCGCGGGGAATGCCGAGGCGGATAGGAGAGCCCGAGAGCTTACAAACCGAGCCTCCAACCAAACCAGCCTCGAGCAGCCTGACGCGGAACCAGTGCCCTTAGGATACTCAGGAATTCTGAATTACTATAAAAAGGGGTCAGGATTAGATATCCCCCACCTCACAAAAATCTCCACCAGCAGGAAGCGGTCTATTGGAGATAGCTACAAACGCGAACTTTCCCGAATCTAAGCATGCTAAGCAAGATCCACCCAGGGCTATATAGCAGCAAATGCCCGTGGTGCGAGGACAAAGCCACGTTAATTCATACAACGTGGTGTGAAAAGGGAACAAATGCGGCTCCAATAAACAGAATCCCGAGTGCGGAGCAGTCAGAGAGGATGCTTTCCAGCGAGGATCCGGCGGTCCAGGCAGGACTGGTCCGGAAAGCCTACCTGGCGGCAAGACTCAGTGGGGCCCTGGACTAGGGGCTCCAACCCTGCCACAAGAGCCACGGACCACGTCAAAAGATGTGAAGAGTGGCTCTACACCGAGACCCACCCATATATTTCTATGAATAAAGTTATTACTACTACTACTTTGAGGCGAGTAGACCGAGGCAATATAGAAGTATGCATGAGCAGGGAGAGAATATTTGTGCAGCTCGGGAAGCAGTGTAGAGAAGATAAAAAAAAAAAACTAGAGGGGACAATTAAGATCTGCCTTTAGGGTACGCCGCGATGGCGTTAATGGGCTAATGCCCATATATGCGGAATTGGCCATTCTCGACTTCACATTCAGAGATCCCTGGGAGCCCTCATAGTGTACCTCTCCTGGCGCACTGGTGCAGCGGCTAAGAGATGCGCTACTGCCCTATGATAGCAGATGCTTCCACCAGTGGGGGCTTGTGAGAGACCGAGCAATCTCTCACGACCAATAATTAATCTGAATTAACGGCCACCTGCCGCGGCGGGTAGTTTGCTACCAATCCGGTGGGCAGGTTGCGATGACGTCACGAGGTGACGTGACCTAGGTGGAAAGTGGGCCACCTGCTTTCTCGCTCACAACGTCAGCGCCGACGACGATGACGGGTTTTCAGCAGAGCGGGAGCCTTAGCGCTAACGTGTTAATATATCGTGCATGGCTGTCAGCGAACGGCTTGTAGGGACAGCGAAGGCAAAATTAACGGACGGACGAACAGTAGAGACGAGCAAGACAAGACTGGAGTGCTGGTGGAGTTAAAGGCAGAACGGCTAAATTTGCACCAGCAGTAATAGAAATCAAAATAACATAGCTTAGAAGATGGGAAGAAGACAAATTATAATGGCTGGCAAATTTGTATCGGAACAAAACTGAAAGTAAGAAGAAAAAAAAACTCACAGGACGGTTACGAGTCCGTAATCCGAGTGCTAATGCAGAGCCGCCTCCTTCAAGCATTTCAATCAGAAAATATATAGGGCGCAGGACTCCGCTTATGCAAAGTATTGACAAATATTTGCTCTGCCTATAAACTGGTCTCACAAACACGGGAATAAGGTTCCACGCGGACGTTCGATGCTATGTCTAACCTGTGCACTTCGAATGATTCATATATGGCCGATGAACTGTCATACTGGAGCATCCAACAGAGACAGCAGCGCCAGCTAGTTACCCTCCATTGTTGCAGCACGAAACTACGTCCGAGCAGACGAGCGCCCCCGAGGCGTCTCGGCAGAAGACATAAACAAGAAACAAACTAACGAATGGGGGGAAAGAAAGAAAGAAAGAAAGAAAGAAAGAAAGAAAGAAAGAAAGAAAGAAAGAAAGAAAGAAAGAAAAAAAAGGCGGAGGCAATCGAGGAAGTGCGCTGCCTGCAGCAGACGTGCCACGCGATATGAGGCGCTCCTCTCCGCCTGATATAATAATGGCTACGACGATAACGGGCGCGCTCCACCACTCGGCAGAAGAGACGGAGGAGGAGGAGGAGGGGGAGGGGGAGAGAGGAGAGACGAGGGAAGAGGCGTGCGCTGGCCACCAGCGTGAGCGATGACCGGGACACAATGCCCGGAACGGCACGCCGAGCCCCAAGTGCGTCTATATATGTGGGCGCGAGGAAAGAGGCTGCAGAAGGAACACACGCCAGTTCTCGGCTGCCGTCGCGTGCCCCGACGTATATGTGGGCGCGGTGCATCGTTCTTCCTCGTACACAAGCGACGGTGCACACATTCGATGCTCCGAGTGTTGTACACAACCTGGGCCGCTCCCCCGCAGCCTGCGTGCGTATACGGCTATTCAGAGCGATGACACCAGAATCAAAAACGGCAATTTGTGCCCTATTAACAGCGTTAGTTCTCTCACCGTAGTGCCATACATAGCCGGATACAACTGAAGAACGAAGCGGTACATGTCCCACAAAAGGAGGCCTTCCAGCCGATGGCGTAGCCCGATTTTCATGGCGTCACGGTCAATCCGATTTCTAAGCCGCGGCTATTTCCCGTTCATCTGCCACCCCCTACGATTTCACGCGACACTCTAAACAGAAAGGAGGAGGAGGAGAGTAAGCTGTCCTCTAGAGCACTCCCTTTTATGAAAGGGAGTGTGCTAGCTAGAGGAAAGCTGACTCCCATTTTTACTCCCATAAAGGAGTATTCGAGATTAGAGTGTAATATGCCTAAGGAGATCGGTCAAGGGAGAGAAATCGGTCAAGGGGCCGAACCGGTCGACGCTATTGGCTGGAAACACTCCTTTGAGGGGCATCTGCCGCTTCGTTCTTGGGTTGTATCCGAATACATTAGATTGAAGAGCAACCTCCGTAGTACACTAACAGCTATTACATTTCAATACAAGACGTTAACCTTTCTACTTGCACATTATAATTGCAAGTTCGCTGGACATTCCAACAAATGCGGTCCCACTGGGTGAGAGCAGACGCACTAGGACGTCGGAGCACGCAACCACAGGACCGTGATTTTTTTTTCTCCACAAGTCCTAACGGAAATCTATACGCACGTGCACTCCCGATGGGTCCCAGCTGTGACTGTGAGCCTTTCGAGATGCGCCACTGAATGAGGAGGCC